>JALBCR010002910.1:0-73916 GCA_030710515.1 Abscondita cerata
TTAGTTACGTATTGCTATCTTTGCATACATTTTTTGGTGCGTGTTCATATCATTTTATCAAAAAATGAGAATATACATTTGTTTCTTTATATTTCAACTTTAGATTTTTTTATTTCTGACAATTGACGACCACACGAGCATTCAGCTTCAATTAAATATATTGGCTTAAAAAAATTAAATCGCAATTTTGCATAAACTAATAGCATTCTATTCAGGAATTAAAAGAACGTCATACGAAGCTCTCTTTAGATCTACAATTAAAGTTGATATAACAGTACCGTTAGATAATGCTGATAAACTGGGAAGTGAAGAAGATCTAGAAAATATGATTCAGTCGGTTAGTCTAGCTTGACAACAATCCCTTACCACTTCTCTAGCAACAACAAAAAAGAACAATCTCAGTCACAAAATGAAACTTTGACCGATCTTAATAATTCCGAAAGCTTACCAATTCAAACTGACTACGATCAACATCTAAATGCTTAAAATCTGACTATTTCAAATTATGAAACCTTCGATGGCCGTCATTCTCCACTTCAAGGCTGTGTATGGTCCGAATAACAAGAGTGCTCATTCGTGCAAAAAATGCAGTTTTATTAGAGCTGCTCGAAAAAGCTCTGTGTCAAAACAGTTTTAGCTGTAGAGAATCACGTCAAAGTTCTCTAAAATTTGCCAAACCCCCCCTGGCGGAGAAAGGATTCAACTAATTTAACTATATTTTGGTTGATTTTATTGCTTAAGGAATGCTCTTTTCAACAATACCAAATTTGTTAAAATCGTTCAAACCGTTAAGAAGTTAAAGCAGGTTATTGCAAAAACAATTGAACACCCCCGCCATCTTTGTTTTTGAAATAACTGAACTTTTGTTTTTACAAAATGATAGATAAACTGGTTCTCTTTACAAAATGAAAAAATTTTTTTTGTTTGTTATGCAAATTTATAGAAAATGCAATTTAAAAATTTAAGATAGCCGATTTACTTAATATTTTTTACACCAAAGTCATACGACGAACGGTTCCCGAGATATGGCCGGAGAACAGTCTTATTGGGTCACCCGGTACATTTAACAAAAGAATTCGGTTTCCTACATAATACAAAATTAAAACAATAATTTTTTTAACTTCCAAGAATAACAACCATTATTTAACAAAATTAAATTAATTTAAATTTTTCCCTTTTTTTTCATAACATTTCCTTTATCCAATCTATTCTTTCTCCCCTTTCTCCTAATAACACTCTTATTTTCTCTTTCTTCCTTCATGTCTTTGATATTCCACCCATTTCTTACACAATCTGCATTTTCCTTTTTTTATCTTTAAACCAGTACTTGTTTTTATTTTCTTTACTCCCACTTCTGAATCTCGCTATTATTTTTGTATCCGTTAGACTTCTTCTATTCACTAACCATTTTGGTATTTCTTAAGTTATTAATTTCTTATACAGCGTGATTTTAATAGATGCAAATATTTATACTGGTTGCAAACACGCCTAAATTTGTGTCACTAGAGGGACGCGAGTAAAATACACGTTTCCATTGTTTTGGCGTCTCTAGCTTAGCCGCATAGAAAATTCGACTAACATGTCATAACGAAGTAACCACATGTCGACAGACGCGGTACGCGTCGATTTTAGTACGTTCTGGAACGCGCGACGACAAAACGCCTTGCATAAACCCTGACTAAGCATTATTATCGGCTCCAATTTGTTTTAGATATACGCTTTTTTGGGGGTCGTATTTCGATAGGGAATTAAATTTTGAACAACTTTTTTCAATTGACTTTTTTTAGGAAACGCCCCTTAAAAAGTTGTTAATTAAGTGAAATGCATGTCTTGTGATATCTCGTGTATAAAAACACGTACAAATAGTACAAACTTAGTAATGCCACCAGATCACATAGATAACGATTTGCATTTAAACATTCAATCGTCGATACAGTTATCTGTTGGCATTACTTAGTTTATGTTATTAATTAAAGTAACGTCACAGCACTGGTCATAGTATACAGAAAACATTGATTATGTGATTGTGAATGAATGGTAGGTTATAGTTATTACAATTTCTTTATTTAAAAAAAAAATTATGTGATCGGGGATCATTTTCATGTGATCAGGGGTGAACTTTTAAGGAGGCGTTTCCTAAAAAAATGTACAACACAAAAGTTGCTCAGTGTTATCAATGAAAGTCAAATTCAATTATTAATTGACTTTTTAATATAAAGTTAATACACTTAATAATGAAAACAACTAAATAATAATAATAATAATAATATTTAGCAAGGCTAGAGTGGGTCTGTGTTCTAAGCTTTTTGGTAGCTAACTGCAGACCGCTCCTTGGACATGCTACATTTTCTTACACATATTGAATTATTAGTTATGTGTTATGACCATACTTAATTTAAGAGTTATGTGTCTTCATTCCACAGTGTTACACTATTTGAAGGGTGACATTCTAAAATAATCACATGACTCCTACTACCTTACTATCCGACCAACAAATTAGAATTCAAAGACCAACATTTTATTTATAACGAAAAATGAGAACAAATGATTAAAGAAATTGCTTCAATTGCCAACCTCCATTAGCTACGCAAGCTTCAGCACGTTGTATCCAAGAATTGTTAACACGATGTAACATTTCGAATTTTTGAGCCACATTGGCAATTCGTTTTAAAGTTCCTCTTCAATCGTTGGCACAAACAACTCGTTTCATGTGTCCTCAAACAAAGAAATCGCAAGGATTTAGTTTCAGCGAACGAGGGGCTACAAAATGGGTCCCTCACGTCCTATCCAGAGATATGGGAATCTGTTCTTTATCCATCTTCGCACCTGCAAAACTAATGTGGTGGCGCTCCATCGTGGAGGTACCACATCTGTTGTCGGGTTTCCAAAGCGATTTCTTCTTAGCAACCCTGGTAAAACGTCTTCTAAAAAAAAGTTAAGGCAACCATATCCAGTTAAACGTCTAGATAAAACGTAAAGTCCAATGAAGATGATTCCCAATGATCCCAACCACACGTTGATCGAAAATTTTGCTAGAAGTGATTCACTGGCATGGCATGAGTATTTTGTCGTTCCAAATGTTGGTGTTGTCAATGTTATAAACGTCGTTTCCAGTGAAACCAGTTTTATCTGTTCTAACAAATTCGACAAGAAAATTTGATTTTTGGCTGATTGACAAATAAGCCATTTACCAAATATTAACACGTCTAGGAAAATCTTCCTCTTGCAAAGACTGAACATTTTGAATATAGTAAGGAAGCAATCCTTAGATTTTTAGTTTAGAGTTTTCCAAACTACAAATTGAGATACTCCTATCTGGCCTGCAAGACATCGAGTACTTGTTTGGGGGTGATTGCAATTTTTCCTATAAAATATTTTCTTCAGCATGCAGAATGCTATCTAATCAGTTGACGTAATATGTTGCGTTTGGCCTATTTCGAATGAACCAAATTCTATAAGATGTTTTACCGCACTTACAAATGTTCGTGAATATGGCAATGTTCTTCGAGGAAGTCTTTCGGCATAAAGTTGTCGCTAAAAGAAAATTTCCAAAGGCATCACAATAAATTAACACCATATCGGTTTTCTCAATATTGATAAAGGTGCATTATTTTGAATTTATGACAAAACTAATGCTTTGAGTAACGTCCAAGTTTACGTACTATGAAAATGCCAACAGTTAACTGTAACGGCATGTGTGTGTTAAAGTGCAAAGCGATATCTAAGCTGATAGCTTTAATGCTTGTAACACGCGTTGCCGATAAAGCGAAGATAACTTGACAGGGATAACACGCAACAAAAGAACACCCTGATGCAGCATTTCGCTCTTATTGTGAGCTTATCAGAGGTGTATACTTAACTGCGGTATACGACTGTACAAGACGGCGGTTGGTCTTTTAAGCTCTCGTGGAGTTAACATAAGTAAAATGTGTTCCGATATCTCGTGTAAACATTGACACGTATGAATAGTAAACTAAGAGTCTTGTACAGTCGTATACCGCACTTAAGTATACACCTCTAAGAGCTCACAATAAGAGCAAAATGCTGCATCAGGTGTTCTATTGTTGCGTGTGTACTTCTGTAGAAGTTATCTTGGCTTCATCGGCAACGTGTGTTACAAGCATTAAAGCTATCGCTTAGATAGCGCTTTGCACTTTAACACACACATGTCGTTACAGTTAACTGTTGGCATTTTTCTTAGTTTATATTATTCATACGTGTCAATGACTACACGAGATGTCGAAAGACACACATTTTACTTATTTACGTACTATGTAACTAGACATTTTATTGTTCAATTTTTTATAGAAACCTGTAGCTTAATTCTTTGTTAAACAAGTAACATTTGCATAAGACTATAATTTGTTTTATGATTGCTAATTGATTGTTTATTAAAATAGTTGCTATTACAGTTACTCTGTATAATTCATTGTATTTGCCTTCCGTTATTTTAGATATTTTCTTTTGTATCTGATTACCCTCATTATATCATACTATTTCGTCTTCATCCGTTTTTTCTTAACCAGTCTATTTCCTCACTTGCATATCCTTCTTCTTTTAATAATATAACTTCCTGTCTTGTTGCATCAGTTTTATTATTTTCTTCGTTACCTCTTTTTAGAACTAATATAAATTATCATTTTCCTTTCTTCTTCTATCACTTCTTGCCCTTTGTCTTGCCTATACTCTTGTCTTTCGTAATTTATGTTGTTTTTCTATTATGTAGCTTAGAGTTTATTTTCCTAGCCCCAGTGTCCATTTTCATTACCTCACCTGAACCCTCTCTAGTTCATCAAATTCCTTATTTCTTCATAACTCCGCTACGTTCATAATGACACCTACTACCAGTTTTTTTAAAATCCATCTTTTTTCCATACCATTTCCAATCATTCTTTTTCCTATCTTCCATACTTTCCTTACGATCCTATTTATCCTCTGCGATAATTCCTTTAAATGAGCTTTAAGTTTATTGTCACACATTATTTACATTTGCCATAAGTTTCTTTTGTAAATCACCACTACCCCTTTATGATATTTTTCATTTTCTACTCCAAATCCCCAATATAAATTGAAAATAGGCTTGTGCTCAACGGACATCCCTGTTCCATTGTTCAGAATGGTTCACTTCAATTTCCTTTTACTTTAGCTCTATTTTGTTTTTTGAATATTTATCCGATTTTCCAATCGTTATTTTTTTATTATCTTCCATGATTTGTTTATCCACAATGTCAAACGATGCTTTTATGTTGAATAACATAGCGTACATCTTCCCATCTGTTTTTTTCCTATTTCTTTGTTGACTGTTTGTTTCAGTATATAAGTAATATCAACTCCTCTCCTTTCACTTCTAAACCTAATCTGCCAATCAGATAGTACTTCTTTTTCCTCGATCTTCTTCTCCAGGCGTTTTCTTAAAATTTTTGCGTATATTTTGCATTCTGCATTTGTTATGCTTATTCTTCTATAGTTTTAATAACTTTCTGTCCTTCTCCTTTATATAATAAACATATTATTGTCTTCCTCCACCTTCTCCTGTCTAAATTTTATTAAACACACTTCTAAATCTTTCCCCCATTTTCTCTTCTGAATACTTCCACTTCTGTACTCTCCTTGAGTTACAACTGTCTATCTCATTTTTCCTTTATTAATTGCTTCTATTACTGCTATTTTATTATTATTTATTATTATTTCTTATCTATTATTATTACGTCCATTTATTTTCTTGTTCCTTAAAGTCTTATTCTTAATTATTCCGTTTATCATCATTCCTCCTTTCTCCTCTATTCTGGCATTAAAATCTCCTTCTAGGATTATTTTTTCATTCTTTCCTTCCCTAATTGCACACTCTATGATTTCCTTAGTTCTTTCGATTTCCTTTCCATAAACTGTTAATATTTCATATTTCTCCATTTTTTCAGTCTTGACATACGTTTTCATTACACATTCTTCTTCTCTTAAATTTTTTGCATTCTTTCATTGTTTTCTAATCCCTCCCATTCTCTCCAATATTTTCTTATATAATTCCAAAATCACCAGTTTAACTTTTAAACATGCGATATTCCAAAAAAATCTTACTTTTTAAAATTTTCTACTGTCTTTTTTCCTCTTCGGTTTTTGGGTTCTCATCCCTTCCCACCCCCACTTATAATTAGTATTTTGTTAGCCACTTTTATAAACTACTCTCCTTTTCATCCCATTTTCTTTCTTCTACGTCTACTCACATTTTCATATATCTTAGTTTTACACTTTTTCCCATTTTACCAAGACCAAGCTGCTTTTTCTCTCTATTGCCTCTTTCACTTTTTCTTCTACACCCAAGTTATTGTTCAGTATTTCTTGCACCTGTTTCTGTACATCTATTTTACTTGCAATTCTGTTATCATTATATAATTTTTTTCTCCTTTTTTTCTTTTTTCTAAAGTGTCTATCCACTCTTACCTCTAAGTTATTGCATTTATGATATCAAAATATACTCAAAATCGTTTCTAGAATAGGTAGGGGGACAAAATAACGGAAGAGAGGATACGCCCCATTAAGCCTCTACCACCCACCCTCCATAACTAAAAAATCAAATAGCAAACTCCTACTTGCGCACATCATCGGAAAGCTTGTATGTAAACCTCATATAAACACATAAAAATGGAACACCATGTACATAGAACAATGAACCATGATAGATTTGGGCGCAAAAACATAATTTTTTTTAAATTTAAAATCGTAATTGAATACTCAGTTTGTACACCATCAATAGAAATTTATTACATAACTTATTTTGCTTCTATGAAAGTTGTAGAAAATAGAACTAATTCAATAATTTTAAATTACATTCCTAAAAACATTTGGTTTAGACGATTAGTTTAAATAACTTTTAAAACATTTCTATTAATTTTATTGTTGCGTATTTTATTCTGTTTTTCGTATAGTTAATATTTTTCGCGACGTCTAAACTTTCAGTTTTGCTAATTACCTACATCGATAATTGCCAAGGAACGCGACAACATTTTCAATTATTGTTAAAAATAATATTGTCTACCGATATACCGGAATAAAATTTGTTACGAAATTGCTAACAGATGTTTTTTAAGAGTTTAGACAAAGTAACCGTAAAATTCTTTTGCGTGCTTGTGTTTGTGTAGTAACAAAATATTTCTAATGTAAAATAAGCTTTTGTTGCTTTCACAATGAAATTTTTACAACAAACAAATAACAATTTTTACGATCCGTGATTTATGATTACATTTTCTAATTTTTATGATATTAATAAATCATTAGATATTTTAAAAATAAAAAGTACATAGGAAGCGCGACAAAAAAAAAAGTTGAGTAAACAAAAAACTTATTTCTTTAAACATCAGTAAACTTAGACTTTATTTTCTATTTCTGACGATAAAATTGCTCTTTTTGAACACAGTCGGTTGCTATTAGAAGCGGAACTAAAAGTGCTTTAATTGGCGCTCCGAGCAAACACGTAAAATGCCTTGTATCAAATTTGAGTTTTGTGGGAGATACTTAAATCTGACTATTTTACAAATGGATTATAAAATCTAAAAATTGTCACTGCGTATATTCAACCACATCATTTGTATTAATGAATGCGTTCACCGCAGCAAGTATAATAGAAAATGCTAACACGAACGATTTTAGTTGCAAACGAATGCAATAGTTAGTTTAAGTTTGCACTTGATCCATTAATAATATTAAGTGAATCATTAATCATTGCACGACTAGAATTGGCAATACCTATACATCATAAACATAATCTTTTACATTTATTTATACATTTAAGCGATGAGTAACTATTTCATCGATCGAACTTTAGAAAACATTTAAATAATTCAATCAGTTTATGTTAGCCAAGATTTGTACTAAAACTTATGTTATTAACAAGTTTACAAAATTAATCCAATTTAATTAATGCTAGTTAAGTGCGCGCTCGAGTATTCTGATTTCGAAATTTTGTAAATAATTCCTACATTTTTAATTGTTTAATGTTTATGTTTTGCAGTGATTTATTATTGTTTGAATTGCCAGTAAACGACACCCGCGTAAAGTTTTAAACCACAAATTATTTAGAGAGTATTTATTGATTCATTTGCATTAGCGGTGAAATTCAATTTAAAACTGACAACTTTTTAATTTTTGTTGATTTTTACTTACATTTAAAAGATGGAAAACCTAAATATTTACTATTTCCTAACCTGATCGTCACATCACATAAACACTTTTTAATAGTTGGTCTTAATGTTTCTGCATTCTTCTCAAAATCATTGCCACTAACAAAATTTGCTTTTAGCAAAAGTAAATTCAGAAATTATTATATACTTTATGGATTTAGTCTTGGTGTAGAAAAAAAACAAGTTCAGTATTTTTTCAATTGGAGTTGGAAATAGTAAACTTTTCTCGAAATACTGTGATTGATGAAGAAGGGCAATACTTCCGTCCGTATGGTTTTGTTGTTTTAAAGCGACTATACATGCACGAAGAACTAAATTTAAAAGTTTCGAAAAAAGTTCTACTAAAATGTTTGCTTCACTATATAAGGGGTGAAAAGCTCCCCAGGTTTATCCGTTTATCTGGCAATGATCCTTACCTATGTTTTAAAAAGAAGTAATTTTATCTCGTGTAGAGACCCAACAAGGAGGTCTAGCCGGCACATTGTGTTTTTCTTTAACTGTTCATACTTTAATTGATGACCTTGTCGCCGCCGTTTCTTTCTAACGTTTTGCTAATGCGAGTAGTCAACTTCTTTAGATGTCTTTTGATCTTCAATGTTGGATAAACTCTTAGGTTAAAGCTTTACCAGATCTGGAATCTGATCCACGAGAATACCCAAGCGGCACCTTACAAAGATCCTAAACCCCACCCCTCATCAATCTACATCCAACATCGAAGACAGAAAGACTTCTGAACAAACTGACTACTTGCTTTAGTGAAACGTTAGAAAGAAATTCTAATCAACGACACTCTTTAATCCCGAATCTAAGCGATATTAGTTTATAAACAGGCCTCATAAGCCTAAACCAATAATATAGTGTTGCAAAGTAAAAGTAAAAGCATAGATATAAGCAACTTATCAAAATTGATAATAATAAGAAAGCATTTGAAACTTTAAATTAAAATAAAAAAGAAAAATTTAAAAAGTTTAAACACAAGAATGTTACACATTCAACAGCTTTCAGAATTATTTTAATGATCCCATTTGTTTTGAATTCTCATTTGTTATCCGGCATTTACTTGATATAGATGATAGTGTAGCCTGATCGTGAGGTGAAGAGTATTCAAGCAAGCATATCTGATAATGAGTAGCCTAAGAGGTAGATGGGTCAGTCTTCCTCTAATCCGAAAGATGTTGTTTTGGAATGCAGACAGGCTGAGTAGCTTAATCAAATATTCTGCATAACAAGTCAAACTAAAGAAAACAAACAATCAATCAAATTTTCTATAAAACTTTTGATAATTGGTTTCTGTTGGTGGTACCACTGTTTTCTAGTAATTACTAACAGTGAAATATTTTCTTTTATTAAGTAAAATCTTTGAATTATTTAATTAATTGTAGGGGTGACGAGCTTTATTATTAGCTGTAATAAGTACATCTGTATTATGCACATTGTAGAATGCCATAAGTGACACGAATTTGGGTCTTATTTATGCAAACGCAATTTTGGTATCTTTTAGAATTTCTACCTGAGAGATCAATCCATGAATAACTAAAAGCAAATCTAGCCTATGAGTTGCGTTTCATTCTTTACCTGTAATGCTAGTGTTACTCTTCACAATCCTTCGTTCTATGATCGTATCAGCCTGTAGCTAACTTTTGTTCTTGCTGTATCAGTATCAATTGGAAATTTATGTAAAACACCTGAGGTTCCTGCACGTCAAATAAACAATTTGGCAGATAAGTAGGGAAAGGAGGGGTAAAAAGACGACAATAAGCTTATTATAGTATTTTTTCTACGCGATATCAACATAATATCTTGTATTTCATCTCAAAGTCATTGTTGTACATTTAGATTTAAATAGTTTTTACGTTACTTAACTATTCAAAAAACTTGCCTACATTATTTTTATGTAACATCATGTCAAAATCGTCATCTTACTCTCACATAAAGGTAAGATGACACAACTAGGCGGGTAAAATCAAGAAAGCAAAAGAGAATAATTAGAAACGCCTAATCACACCAGTCATTCAGCATGGGCCCATTTTCGACATAAGGGCAGCAGGTGTACAAAATTTTAGCTTTACCTGATTCGTTACAAACTAAACAGATTTATCATCATCTTCTTTCACATAACTGGTTGATATAAAGAAATCTGAAGATTATTCGTTATCCTCAAATTTTATTTTTCTTACATGATTCGGGTTTTTGTTTCTTTGGATCTTCTACTTTTGCTCCTTTTGGATCTTTTTTATTTTTTGTATTTTAGCCCCTTTTTTGAATCTTCTTTAGTTTCTAAGAAACTGGCTTGGTTTTTACCTTCAGAAGCGACAACAGGAGAGGAAGCAAACCAAATAGTTAATGAATTATTTAGGGTAGCTGAAGGACTATTTGGGATGACCCGGCTACTGTTTGAATGGCTATATTCACATCAATAATAATGTGGATCTGATATATCAGTAGCTACAGTCGGTATTAATGACCTAATGTCATCATATTGTTCTGTCGTTTCTCTGTACATATTCTTCAGAACTTCGAATGGAATTTCTGTAGTCATTGACGAATCATAGTCAGAATCGTCAAATATTTAGAAATTTAGTAGAACTTACCAACAGTTGTCTGTTTGTTGGGTTTGTCAACTTACCCGACACGATTACTTCTATAGAAATCCATAACAAACAAAAACAGACAAGTATTTCAGGAATGCTTTATAACCAAAGAACGTACAATAAAATAATCTTTAAGAAAATACATTTCGCAGACAAAAATCAATTACTACAAATAAATTACAGCTTACTTTGTCCTTTCAAATCTTACAATTAAACTGGTCAAAACATAAATGCTGCCATCACACCACAGACATATGATAGATCTCAGAGTTCATAGAGTGGAAAGTAAGAGGTAATATTAATACACGATATAACGGAAATACGTCGAGTTATCTAGTACCAGTTTCTGAAAATAAGCAATTCGCCATCTTAGTCGATTTGTCATCTTACCCCACCTTCTCTTATATGAGTTTTTGAGTAATTCGTGTGAAACTTCCTTGATTGTAGTTGCATGTGTCTTAGAAACCAATTATTTTAATTCGCTGTTTTTTGTGATAATCTTTGCAATCGCGGGGCCTCTCAACAAATAAGAATGATTAAGGTACTTACTATCGCAACATAAATTGTTTATTCGGCGTTGGTCGTAGTGGTTCTTTCGTTTTGGGAAAAATCGCAATATTGCTGTCAGATAACTAATATCTGTGAAACGATCAGTAAGGTTCACGTAATAAATTTGCTTATTGTCTTATTGTTACTTGCTATAAATGTATGTTTTATAAAATTTGGTTTGTGGCACAAGCGGTAAAACAAGCTTTACATAGTTAAAGTATATGTTTCTTGCGTTATCAGTTTGTTTATTTGTGCTTAGGACGGATAACTACAACTGTAGGGTGGCGCCCATCGTCTTGAAGCATCTACTATTTCATCGCCAAAAATCGCTCATGATCTCTCGTGGACAGTTGCTATCGGGTGGTGATTTGAAACGACTACAAATTTCTTTTTTCTTTTCTTAAAATTATTCTTCCTTGATTATATACGTTTAAATTGTTTCCAATGTTTAGTAAAACTTTATACCGAGACTTTTTGATTTTGTATGTAAGAATTTTGAACTCGCTATCTCACGTAACAGCCGCCGTACACGAACCACATTTTGCACAAGTTAACCCGACCGCAAATTGTGGATGAGCCAACCGCATTTTTGCGTTTTGTTTGTGGTTGTATTAATTTCATATGGCCGACTGCATTTCGACTCCAGCGAACGCCCACATATGTTGTGTAGTCGTATTTATACTGGGTGGCCCAAACTTCTGACATTTGAGGATAACTTAGTTAATAAAAAGATATAACCCTTCAAAATTGGTTACATTTAGTACAGTTACCGAGTGCACATTTAAAAAAAAAAAATTTTGAATATACAGGGCGTTTCAAAGAGTGGTGATACCATAAAATTACATTTTTTTAAATGGAACATACAATATTTTCTTTAAGATTCGCAAAAATCTCATCAACTTATTTGTGAATACGAGGCGACCATTCACCAGCCGTTCTTCGGCCGCACGTGTCATTCAGTTGATACTCGTGCTGAAATAGTGCTATAGTTAATACATTTTTGCTCGAATTTTCCATCGCACCTCTCTCTCTCTCTTCACACTAATTCCTTCCCCAACTATCTAATCAAAGTTTGTCTAACAGTTAGTCATCATGATAAGCCGCATGATGTGAAACGTGTCTCCATATATTCCGATATTTTATGTTGTAGTATTCTGTTCTCTCGGTTCACATACTTGTATACCTTCACCATGATTAACAAATGTGGTTAATGTGATCAGGGAATTACTCCGAGTACATCATATATTAAATGTTGTTGTTAAATATTCCATGTCAAGTGTAGTAATCTGACTGATGTGGAAATTGCTTTATAAATACTAATAAAACAAAATGGAATTCTGTATTTTCCACCTTTTAAAAGTGTATTTGCATTCAAATATTGAAAATTGGCGCTGATACATGTCGTCTATATCTTGACTTCAATTCTCGTATAAATAACATAGTATGCGATTGTTTTTCAAGTAATAAATTAGTGAAGCTTTACATAAACAAACCACCATTTATATTTGATTTATACGAGTATTGACGTCACGACCAATGGCAATTATTTTAAAAGATAGTGTTTAGATATTTTAAAAATAAAATTTTTAATCATATATTTTTTTGTGATACTGGGGTTTTCTTTTATGTTTATGACTAAACAATAAACTACAGTTTTCTTAAATATATATTTTATGAAAACACCCAATTGCCAAAAATCCGCATTTGTGCATTCCACCTGAGATAATACACTTGAAATGATTAATAAAACAATTGCCGACCAATTCTCAACCTATAAAGAGGAAGTGAAAACTATAATTGATTCTCGTTTTGATAAACTTGTGGAAACTATAATTGATGAGTGTAATGAGCGGGCGTTAAGAAAAACGGAAGTTATTTTATACGACTTAATTGAATGTGACTCAGATATTGTTCAAGAGAGTATTGATGGCGATGTCAATGTGATTACAGAAATATTGAGCTTGCATGGCATCACTGCTTCATCTACCTAGGTCTTAAGATTAGAAAAAAAACGTGATAACAACTCTATACCTCCCAGAATAAGCTTTAAAACCCCAGACGATGCTTTAGCTGTTTTAAGAAGTAATGCTGAAAGTACTTCTAACATTTTTCGCGTAGACAAAACCAGACTATTTCCAAAAAGTCAAAACCAAACTGGATAATCGTAAAGCGAACAATGAACCTAATTTATTCATTAAATATAAAGATAATATACGGTTTATTACTAGCCATAATTCCACTGTATCTGCCGTAAGTCCAAAAACTACTAGCTAATCTAACTATATACTATCAAAAATGTGAAGGAGTGCAAGGGTATAAGTTAAGGGAAACGGTAAATATTTCATGAAAACCGAAAATATTGTATTTTACATGCGAAAATAAATATATGTTGAATTTTTCCATTAAATTTTTGTTATGTTTTGAAATAAAATAAAGGGGGGCTACAGATTTTGGTTCTCACTATGTAATAGTAATCTGAAGATCATTCATATATACAGAGTGATGTAAACTTTTGACATTGAAGGATAACATCGTTGGAAAAACAGATATGTCTTGTCAAAATTGGTTATGTTTAGTACAGTTTGTGAGTGCACATTTTAAAAATATTTTTGATTATACAGAGTGTTCCAAAAAGTTGTGGCAGCATAAACTTACATTTTTTAAAATACAAACCAACTATATTTTCTTTAAGATTTGAAAAATCTCATCAAGAGCTTTAATAAATATAGCAGGTTAATGTATTGTACACGGTATTTTAGAAGATATAGCTAATTTTTAATAAAATAACACCTACTTTAAGGCTGTGTTATGAAGTAATTTTAAATATGTTAACATACAAAAATTAACATTAAACACAGTTAAGAAGATGAAAATAACATGTTAATAAAAATGAATGTTAAATTATTTCAAGTCAACAGACCGTTAAAGTACTAAATGTACAAATATTTTATGTAAAATTTTAGATACGTACATAAATTTGTGCACGTAAAATACAATATTTTTCGGTTTGTCATAAAATATTTACCGTTCCATTAACTTATACCCTACATATACTACTATATCCTTTAAAAGCTAATTAATTGTACTATCAATTCCCGAAAACACATATAGGGTGATTCGTTTAATAATTTTGAGATATTGTTTAGTTTGCAATTTGCTTCTGCCTTGTACTAATTAATAAAAATAATTAATATCAAACACAGTTAAATTATTTCAAGTAACTTTATAACAGAGCGTTAAAGTATGATGATAATTAGCTATCAGAGGTTCCCATACTTTTTTTTCTCATAGACCACTTTAAACATTTTGCTGGATCTGGTGGATCCCCTGCAGCTATTACATTTACTAACTTACTTCCAAAACCCGAAAAAGTATATGTCTATGTAAATCTGTGTTGTGGCTATTTTTCAATCAACTATGAGTTGAAAGTTTTCGAAAAAGGTGAGAATTTATATTGCTTTGATTATGCTGTGAGTATTGTCATTCAAGCTAAGTTTCAAAGCCAGTCTAAAAGCGTCTTCATCCAACAGTTGGATTCCTACTTTACTTTTTGTATTCTAAGATTGACTCACAGTACAAGAAACCAATAATCTCCCACTTCGGAGTGGTAAAAGTAAAAATAAATATTTTCTTGTTTTGTAGCTATTTATTCAAACACAAAATTACTACACTTTTAATTATGTTGTTATAACAGTCTTAGTAGAATCAAAATTTAACATCAAAAAGATAAAAGTTATAATTTTAATGGGAGGGATGTACTTGGTGAATTGACAGCAAATTATCAATATTTGGCTTGAGTTTAGTTAAGTATAACCGTAAATCTCCTCGCTCTGTAATATTTAATCTGCTCCGTTTTTTGTCAACAAGTTTGTTACGGCACTAAAACTGCGTTCGACAAGATATGACGAAGGAAACGCTATGAGAAATTTTGCACAATTCCCCACAGTCCTGGATATTTTTCAGGTATTTGTGCCTGCAGCCAAAATGATTGATACCCTCTTTTTGAATGCTACTTTGAGCTCCTCATTAGTGCTAAGCTCGAGTAGCTCTTCTTGCAGTACCACATTTTCCACTTCAGTTTCATCATATGGATTTATTATCCATGGTGGTATATCCATCGACAGAATGTCTTCAAATCTGATTTTAAAATCATCATACAGGGCAATCAAATGTTGAACATACGTCTGAATATCTTCGTCGAGGCAGGTTCTACCTGCGATAAATTTGGAAACTGGGAAAATTCACGTCGACCAATATTTTGCTTCATAAGTTTCAGTTTACCAGGAAAAGCTGAAATTTCACTCTTTGTTTTTATCAAATTGAGGCTGTCCCCTTGTAACTGTAGGTTGAGGTCATTGAATTTTTGAACAAATCTGTCAAATACGCAATGTCTGCTTTGAAATTCATGAGGTTTTCTTTTAAAACAGGATCTATAGTGTTCAGAAACTCTAAAACAAAGTCGAAAAGCAAATAGAATCTTGATAGACATGCACCTTTCGACAACCAGCGTACTTCGGTATGTAGCTATGTAGCAGCAATCGTTGGAAGTCCTCATCATTTTCTTCGTACAACTGTGCAAATAAGCGCGTATTTAATGCATTGCTTCTTATTTTGTTAACTGCATTAATCACAAATTGAAGCGCTTGGTGCAATCTATCACTCAATTTTTCATCAATACGTCTTTGTACAGTGTTGTTACTCAAAGGAATTCTTTTAAGTATGTCAAATGAAGATTTGTGCAGGACAGTTTTAAGACCTCTTCAACAGCAGGCAAAATTAACTCCTCTCCAATGGTATGCGGTTTCCCAGATTTTGCTATAAGTAATGAGATATTGTAAGATGCCCGCAAGCCATCGTCGTTGCTTTCAGACGTTGAAGCGAACATACTATGCACGGTGGGTCTCTTTTCATACTTTTCCTTCAATGTTTGGAAATATTTCAAATCCTTACCTATTTTGTCAGGATGACACCTTCTTAGATGATCTTCCAGCTTCAATGGTTTCATAGAGTCATTGCTCAATACTTTGTTGCATAAAAAACACATGGGCAATCGCTTGTCTGTATTTGATGGAAGAAAACCAAATTTCAAATATTCAACACTGTACTGTCGACACTTCTTCTTAGATTCAGCCATGTTTCGTATCAATTACTTACCTGTAAATATGAAAAAAATGTTTGTTAAGTAATCTTAAAATGATTTAACAAACATAATAGAAGTGGCTTTTAAGATACAAGTTGCTAACAAATAGATAGGTAGGTACTTACTTTTCCAACACTGGCAAACAATAATATCAATTCACTTTAATTTTCAAAAGTCTGAAAACTACTTCCGTCACTGGTGAACACTTATATAGGTACACTTTCTTTTTTGAATTTCCGGACACAACAAAGTAATGTTTATCATTCGCATTCGTATTTATATTAAAGAAAAATCCAACAAGTGTGCCATCTCAAAAATGTAAGTTTATGCTGCCACGACTCTTTTGAACACGCTGCATAATCGAAAATACTTTTAAAACATGTACTCAGTAACTATACTAAATCTGACAAATTTTGAACTTATATTTTTTTATTAACTGAGTTATGTAGCTCGTATACGGCGGCTCTAAAGGGTTGCGTTAAAAAGCTACACTACGGTTCCCGGATACTAATTTTTTATATAGTAGAAATTATTGAGGTTGCATATGCGTATGCTGGTTTTAATGATAATCTTACATACGACATATCCGACACCAATTTGGTTGTAAGATAATGTTCATTTTACAGATATCTCACAAGTAACTTAGATTCCAGTAAATCGCAAATTGTTAAACGAGCAAATTTTAAAATATCTTGAAAACTATCAGAGTTAGGGGTTAGTAACCCTAATATCGACTGAAAGGTAATTAGTTCTACCTTCCAACAGGCTACAGAAATACTAGGTGTTTTATTTAAGTTGAGCAAGTAATTTTAAGTTTTAAGTCACTATTGTTGTGCGTTAGAATTAAAACACCCTGTAAATCATAACTTAATAATAAATATTGCAAAAAGAATGTTGAAATCTCTTAGTAAGGTGGTATAAGTGAAAGTTGCTTGTTTTTTCTTATCTTGAAGTTATTGTAATTTTTGGAGGGTCAGTAAATCAGGTGTAATCGATTTATCTCCGAAATGTAAGTAAATAGGTATACGTACATGTTAAAGAACATACATTATTTTTTAACGTACAATTCAAAAAATAGAAAAAATATCTGGTGTTCTATTTAAAATAACCAAACTTTGATATGGTACCCTGTACAATCCAAAAATATTTTTAAGATGTGGTCTCAAATAATCTTGATATATGTATGCCTCATGATGTTTAATATTATTTGTCGTTCTAATGCTACAGAATAACTTGTTGGTAGTGCCCCACCTTGTATAACTTAGTAACGGTTTGTTTATATACAGGGTGTTTCAGAATAAGATGCTGATCCTTAAGGGTGTCAATCCTTACGCGATTTTAAGAAGAAAAGTTCAAATAAACATATGTCTTAAACCTCTTAACTTTTGATGTACAAGGTGTTCAAGTTTTAAGAAAAAACGTTTTTTATCATAACTTTAATATCTTTATAGATATTTTAATAAAATTTGGCATATGCCTTCTAAGCAACAACAACTATTTTTTGATTTAGAAATTTTAAATTTTTTTATTTAGTGGCGTCCGTACAGGATGAGGATTAGATATTCTTAGAGAAATATTATGTACGCCACTGCTTTTTCTTAAAATAAAAATTATTTTTAAAATCTCCATTCATTTTAAGGTAAATTTAATTTCTTGTATTTTTTTCGTCCGGAAAGCGGTTTTCTCGTAAAAAAGATTTGGCAAATAATTATTGATTATTTAATACATAATAATTTTAACATTAAAATAAAAGAACTAACATTAAATAAACTAAAAAAAGAAAATAATTTAGATTAGCTGTTGAAATTGGCCACCACCTGTTTCAGCTCTTTTCCTCATTAAGTCTCGTACTCTTTGAAAAATTTTTTTCTTAAAACTTGAACACCTTGTAGATCAAAAGTTAAGAGGTTTAAGACATATGTTTATTTGAACTTTTCTTCTTAAAATCGCGTAAGGATTGACACCCTTAAGGATCAGCATCTTATTCTGAAACAACCTGTATATATATATGTCTAATGTACTGTCACTTAATAATATACTATTTACCACGAAACTAGTGTCTTTAACTATTAGACTCCACTAACTCTGCTGAAGGCTTAATCTAGTCTGCTCTTAGTGTTATTTAACAATAGGTTATGGGCCCAGCACCCTTCCACTGCGCAACTCTGCTCAGCGTTTCCTCTGCTTTTTACAGATAACTTCGCGCCATTCACCACCGATATCTTGGTATTGCTCTTCTCAGGTTTATAAGACACCAACTTACTCTTGTCGTGGGTAAAGTGGCTGGAGCATCCGCTGTCAAGATACCAGTTATCCTTATCTATCGCCTCCTTTGTGTACAGGCAAACATTCGCCGAAATGCACAGTTGTCAAAGGTCAAGAAAATAAAGTATGTAAGCTTCAGCAATTTCTTTATGGTTTGAAACAAGCTGCAGCGATCTCTTTATGGTTTGAAAAAGCCTCCAATGCTTGGTTTAAAGAATTAGATAATGAAATGTTAAGTTTAGGATTTGTACAATTAAAAATAAAACCGTGTTTGTATCAAAAACAGCTTAAAGGTAATAAGAAGACATGTTTTAGGCATGAGACTGAGACGAGATAGTGGCGTGATACATCTCGATCAAAAGGAATTTATTTTGGAATGTTTGAGTAACTTTAATATGACAGATGCTAAGCCGGTAAACACGCCAAGAGAAGTAGGCATGAATTTGGAAAGGTGTATTAATTCCCAACGCTATCTACCATATCAAAATTTGATAGGTTGTCTAAATTATTTAGCCTGTAATACCTGACCAGATATAGCACACGCGGTAAGTGTACTGTCCCAATTTAATTCATGTTACTTCAAGTGCGCGAAACAGATTTTAAGGTATTTAAAAGGTACGTCTAACCTGTGTCTTATTTTATGAAAATCAGGCGATCTAGACTTACGTGGCTATGTAGACGCAGATTGAGAAGGCGCGCTCGATCGGAAATCTTTCACAGGCATAATTTTTAAATTAGGGAAAATTATTGTTTTCTGGGAAAGCCGGAAACAAGCAACAGTCTCGTTAAGCTCGACAGAGAGCGAGTACGTAGCACTAAACCAAGCTTCAAAGGAAGCTCTTTATTTGTGTAGTTTCCTGAACAGTTTGACTGCTGTAGATAGTAAACCGGTAGTCATTTATAATGACAATCAGTCGGGGCATAAAATTGCAGCCAACAAAATAATGCCTAATAGGACAAAACACATAGTCATAAAATATCATTTTATACAGGAAAGTGTATTAGCCAAAAGAGTTGAGATTAGGTACATGGCAACTGATAAAATGATAGCGGATATTCTAACTAAAAGTGTTTCAGGTCCGAAGTTAAAAAAATTTTTGAAGAATTTATTCTTGTCAAATTATTCTATTAAGAGGGCGGATTAAAGTTAGATGTCTATATTGTTTTATTTTAGGTGTTTTGTGTATTAGAGGTAATAGAATAATTTACTAGTTTTTTGCTTTCTTATGCATATTTTAATTTGTTGAACGATTCGTGTTTTTATGTTTATAGTATACAGTAAGGCACAAAAGTTTTAGATAGAAATTAATTCTATGTACCGAGTACTGACAACTACAAAAGTGTTAGAGTATGTACGTAATAGATTAAGAGGGCGTATTGGAGGTTGCATATGCGTATGCTGGTTTTAATGATAATCTTATTATACGACATATCCGACACCAATTTAAATATAATGTAGTAACGGTTTGTTTATACATATATACGTCTAATGTACTGTCACTTAATAATATACTAATTACCACGAAACTAGTGTTTTAAACTATCAGACTCCACTAACTCTGCTGAAGGCTTAATCTAGCCTGCTCTTAGTGTTATTTAACAATAGATATAATAATCGAATTTGAATTTTGATCATCTTAAGCGTTTTTGACTGATGTCTTGACATTCCCCTTTTAGATTTTTCGTGCACACATAAGTAACCTCATTTGTTCATTCTTTAAATAATTTTTCTTGTCGACTAAAGTATTGATTAGTTTATATAATCAATGACTAAAGTAAATATTTCAACATCAATTCATAATACGAAATTTTATTAAAACTTACTTTCTACAATTTCTAGGGAAGACCAAGACCTCCCCGACAACTACTGAGAACAGAATGTGATAGAGACAATTCCACAACATCGCTTCTTACAAATTGCTCAACAGATTCGGACAATCCAGATGGGCCGGAAGAATTTCCAAGATCTCGCGGAAAACAAATAACGAGAAGAAGAGGAGCAATTAAACATCAAAGGTACCTATTACGAAAAAATTTCGATGAGTCAACCAAAATATATTTAGTTTAATTACGCGATGATTTGATAAATTTTTTATTTATTGAAATATTCATATGTGGGCCAACTTTATTTTGAAAAAAAATTTTTTTATTTATTTTACTTATAAATAGGATCCTTGTTACTTTTAATAGTGTTTACATTTATTATGTAATCTAAATTATGTGTATGTATATTTTTAAGTTCTTGTTCTGGTTTACAGCTGAATTTTAGTGCTACTTAAACATACATTATATGCGTTTAACTTTTAAATGCCCAATAATTATAATTTGTAATAAAAACTAATTGCTGATTTTGGTAGGATGTTTAATTCAATGACCAATTAAAAGCATCACTTAAGATCATATGTGTCTGCAAAATTATCTATGTACATAATTCTAAATTCAAAAAATGTGATTTACTAAAAATAAATCAAACATAAAACTGAAAAGTACGTTTTCATAACGATAACGTTTTCTCCGACATATTTATGATTAAATATTATAAAAAAACAAGTTGAAAATGCAAGGCATTGTCGCAACGAACTTCGTATTATCCAAATATGGAAAGAATGGCAAAGTTATAATTAGCGCCAATAGACCGTCATTGCTAACTCTTTATTATCCAAATATGTGCCACACATTGATTTTGGACATATTTGGATTTTTGAAATAAACTTAATTTCCCGAGGGCATCGGGTATCTGTGGCCCGGATTTTATGGGGCATAGGATATTTCAACTCAGCTATGCCAGAGGAGTCTAAATATATGCCACACATTGATTTTGGACGTATTTGAAATTTTAATTTTTTCGACGGAATATCGCGGGGGCTCGGCGTCTCCGTTGCCCGATTTTAATGCATATCAAAACTTAAGCTTTGGACACCAAGCTGAATCGATTGATGTATCACACAATGATGTCCGACCATTAGAAAGGCCTCGGACGGACGCACACACGGACGCACGGACGACAAATCGATTTCATAAACGAACGAAGTTCGTTGAAAAATTAAATTATCTAACAAAAGATGTAATAAATAATAAAAATTTTCGAATTATTCAAAGCGACAAAAAAATTATAATGAAATCAGTTACAAAAGTAAAATTAAAAATTTACAAATTTTATACATAAGCTATAAAATGAAAACGTTCAAAATTTTATGTTCTGTAATAAATAATATGATTCAATAAATTTTCATTCTAGTAGGTACTTACTAGATAAAAATACTCACGCCGTAAATTACTTTTGATAAACAGAAAATTCTTAAGAAAATTCCGAAATTAAATTAGTCAAAACTTGCTGTAATGCATAGTTTTCTGAGCAAATGTTTAATCAAAATCATAAATTAAAAAAAAATATTTAAAAAATCAGAGGGCATTAAAAATTGTTGGCATCATTTTTACAATTTCAATCAAACAAATAATATACAAAGTGGTCCAACCATAACACCTTGATTTTAGGGCTTTAAAATGAAAATCCGGAAAAACGTTGGAGCAATCGATTACTGATTTGAGAAGGACGAACTTGTCTGCTTTTTTCACCCGCACAACTTCAACCGTTTACCAGGGAGAAGCACCACCCCCTGATTTTAAATAAGGATGAGGGGTGTTGCGATACATCATATTGAAGATATCAACGAGTACTATGTGACCTTCTAATTTCGCGTCAAAATTTTTATTGACGAAATGAGAGATAAAATAGAGGAAAAAATAACAAATGTTAACGAAATTATACTCAAAATGTTGCGTAGTGTAAGGGAACGTTTCCAAAAAAATTTTTTGACGTAAAACTAGAGGGTCAGATAGTATTTGGTGAGATGATGTATTGCAACACCCTATTTAAGATTATGGGGTTGTGCCTCCGCTGGTAAAGTTGCGCGGGTGAAGAAAGCAGACAAGTTGGTCCCTCTCAAAACAGAAATCGACGGGTCCAAGCGTTTTTCTGAATTTTTATTTTAAAGCCCTAAAATCGGGGTGTAAAGTTTTAGTTGGATCATCTTGTATAGAACACACTGGTGTTTACATACGCGAGAGTTCTTGTGAAAAGGTTACATAGGGAGAACTACAAATACAGGTTTAAATATATAGTTAACATAATCATCTCGACATTCACATTGTATACTTGCCCAAAAAAAAACAAATTTTGATAAATTTATTATAAAATATTAATTGAATAAACTTCGTTTATTTATTATTTTCAGGGTACACGAAGTCAAGGGTCACAAATTTTTAGCAAAATTTTTCGACAACCAACCTTCTGTGCGTTCTGCAAAGATTTTCTTTGGGGTTTTGCAAACAAGGATACCAGTGTCAATGTAGCTAAAAATAAATTAGTTATTCATAAATATTAAAACGCATTAATACATTTTCAGGTTGTCAGACAGCCGTCCACAAAAATGCCACGAAAAATTATTAGGAAAATGCCCGGGTTCTGAAGGGAATCGGAAAGTACAATAGTAAGTAATATCATCAGGTAAAATTTTTATTCTAAAATTATGGTAATAAAAATGATATGTTTTAAAACTTGTGCCAAACGATTAATTGATTTGAAATTCAAAAGAAAATATGGTTATGGGTTGTGACTACGTTTGTAATAGTTGCAACATACAAAAATTCTTTAGATATTTTAATGACCAGTTGCAACCAAGATGTAAATCAACCGCATCTTAATTATGTTCGAGGTATGTGGGACATTCTGGCTGATATTTTTAGTAAAAATTTAAAATTTTTCAAAAATAAATTTATTAATTCATTCATAGAAATTAAATGATCACAACTTTAGTTGAAAGTAAGAAACGTCAATTTAACAAAACTTTGTTAAATATTGTAATTTAAAAAATGTTAGTTTTTTCAATCACATACTTACCGAATAGGCAACACACACTACACATTGTTTTTAACGTATATACATCACCGTATACAGGATGTCCAAATAATATAAACATTGAGAAAATTAAAATATACAAAAATATTGTAAATATTTGTGTACAAATTTCAGTATTTTAAATCGCACATTTCTTGTATAGGCAACACACTACACATTTTCGTAAACATAGATGCTTCACCATACGCTCGATTTCCAAATAATGAAGAGATAAATTTAAAAAAAATGCGCTCTCTATACTATTTGCAAAGTGTTTTTCATCACTCATTTAGCAACATAAATATACAATATGACGACAATAAAAGATAATCATCTTGCTTACGACTTTTTAAAATCTAAAAGGCCTAGAAAATGTTTGTTACACTCACCCAACCAAACTTTGCAAATTTTTAAAATCTAAGTATATCTTTTAGTTTTTGTTCGATATTTTAAAAAATCTTAAAAAAACTAAACGAGTGCGAAATAGTACTTATATCCTTTTTTCAGTTAACTAAACTTGAAACTTTTAGGTGCATAATAATAATAATAATAAAAAGAATATAACCGATTATAAGCATTTATTTTTATTTTTGCATTGGGCGTTCAGAAATTTATCTACCTTTTTTGAACTTGAAGTTTTCTCATTTCCTCAAATCTCAGATTGCTTCTACACCCATTGTATATTGATTTGATAAAAGTTATGAGCAATGGTGTCGTCTGACTTCAGTAGGAATTCCTACTGGATCTAATTTTCAAAAGAACTGGAAACCAAGTTTTCTTCTGACACTGGCAAATCTTGCTTTCTGGGCTCACAAACTCCACAATCAGGAGCTTGGTTATCAGCTAGTCCATGTGAGGTTGGGCACTTTCCTAGCTTACAATGCATTCCAAACCCTTTGCTTAAGAATTAATTTCCGTAAAACTCATCAATGCCATTATAGAGAGCACGTAAAGAGAGATGGTATTCACTGATTATCTCGTCATCAGAAAATCAATAATATTACAATCCAACGGTCTCTCAAGATCTAAGGGACCAAAGACCCGATAAGATTTTTTAACTCTATAGACAACAGGCCTTAATCTTATTTGGTATTCTATATGTAGTGACACACTTCCATTTCTCTTGTGCGTGAATTGGCATGGAAACCGGGAAGTGCTGCTGAGAAAACTACCCATTATCAGAGATAATCACTCAGTGCTACTTCTTCGTTTCTATCCCGATTGAGACACTTGGAAGTTAGAGTACTGAGTCTATTTCCTTTATAAATAATTTAAGAAGTTGTCTTAGACATATATGCGTTGAGGATTGTTGAAAATTCTTTTTGACTGAACGGAACGTTTGAATTTTGCGATCCAGCGTGCAATAGTGCATATGTTCTTGGCACTCTTTCTTCAAACTCTTCTTCTGAATAAATATTTTTCTATAATTTTACTTTTTTTCTGTCTTTTAACAATAGTGCTTTTTTCCGATCACAAATTTTAAGTAGGTTTTAGAATTCTTTAAAAGTTGTTTAGGTTCTGATTTTTAACGTCTTTCAATCCGCCTGTAAACACATTTACTTAAATATTGTACACAATATTTTTATATGAAATCAGCAACAGCATGATGTCTTCTCTTACTAGAGTTTTAGAAAATTTTTATATTGTTTCACAATAAATAATTTTTGCGAAAACTTATTTTCAATTAAGTTTTAGTTAACATTTATGTTTCGTAAGATAAGCAACGGTTAAAATATTAATTAGTATACAATATTAATTGATTAAAGGAGAAAGTTGTTTGAAACAAAAGTTGTTGTAAATTTTTCTAAAAAAGTATGTGGTAGAAAGTAGAATTCTGTGGCAGTAATAAATTTGTTTATGAAAAAAGCGTACGTTGAAATTTTTCAATTACTTACCAATTATATTTTTATTAGTACTTCTTAATGTTAAATTTATTAGATTCAAGGTAAAATTAAATACAATTTATTAATGGTAGTTAATTAATTAACTTCAATTTCAAGTCAACTGAAATTTGCAATGATTTAAAAAAAAAAATGTATGGTTCCATTTCATACTGTGAGATAAATATTATTTTTAGATAGAAAATAAATTCATGTCTGTATGCAAAATATAATTTTGATAAAATTCACATTTTTATTTGTGTTTTTCTGTAATTGATTGACAAGGATTTGAACTTATCCGGCCCTAGATAATTTTAAAAGTTGGTACCAAGAATTAACACTTCAGTAACGACACATAAAATTTGAATTTTTAGCGTTCAATTTATGATAAAAAATAATAAAGTATGAATATATTTTACTATAAGAGATAAAAAACAGAATTTATCTCGAATGTTAAATACTATTTTTTTACAAAATTAGAATAAAATAATACAAAAAAAGAATAATAAAACAAAATAATAAAAAAATAATATATTTTGAAATACTTTCAGGCATTTTACTGTTTGCGGTTAATATAAGTGAAAACGACATAAGTTAGTCGGTAATACAGAGTTCCATTAATGTTGATACAATCAACGAACTAAAACTGAAGTTATTTTCTATTACTAGAGATGAAAACGGATCTTTCACACTATGATAACCAATTAATAATATAATAATAAGGCTTTATTTGTTTTTTTAATTAACAAATTGATTCGGTTAACAAAACTAAACCTACATTAGCCCAACAAAATCCGCAAAATATCTACTAATTAATTTTTTTACCGCATCCCTCCGTTAGGTGATTTTTATTGAATTCTTCTTTTTTTCTTCCATCCATCTTCTTCTATTTTCTACTTCTTTCATCCATTTTATGCCCTCTCCATTTTCTCCTAGCAGAACTTTCATTCTCACTTCCTCTCTCCTTAATTCTCTGCACTCATCTACCATATGCTCTACATGCTACTTTCCTCACAAATCCTACACATTCTTTCTTTATCTTTTTCTAATATTTATTCTCATTTTCTTCATTTCTTAGTCTATACCTTGCTACCATATGTTATTCTTTTATGTTTTATCCTCCTGTGATATATTTTGGTATCCCTCCCACCATTATATATTTGTATTTCGTGTTATACTTTGATTCTTTTATCTTCATTTCTTTTTCTTGTTTTTGGCTGTCTTTGTCCCTTTGTGTTATCTCTTCTTTTATTCATCTCCTTTTCTCCCTCAATCTTCTTACGTCTTCTGTCGCGTAACCCCTCTTCTAAAGTATGCTCTTCTCTGTTCTTCTCAGTTCTTTGTTCTTTGCAATTCTACCTCCTTCCAACATTCATATAGAATTTCATTATCTTTTATATCTTCCATCCTTTTCTCAAATCTTATTGCTTTCCTCCCTGCTTGTATTCTTATTTTTTCTATTTTATTTCTTTTTCTATTAAATACTCTTTCCAACCCTAGTGTTCATCTCCAACATTTTTCTTGTATCTTTTCTAGTTTTTTTCCATTCCTTCTATCCCCAAATCTCCGCTTCGTACATCATCACACTTTTACTATTTTTTTAAATAACCACTTTCTTTTTTCTATTTCTTTACCGAATAATCTTTCTTCTATACTCCATGCTTGTCTCATTATATTACTTCATTTTTTCCTTAATTCTTTTATATGATTACTGTCTTTATTATCATGTAGCCTAAGTATTTGCATTTGTCCCCTCTTTCTATTTTTTCTTTTCCTCATCACAATTTGTCCTTTTTTCTCTTCCTTTTTTTCTAAATACCATTATTTTGTTTTTTCTACGTTTACATATAATGTTTTTTTTCTAAATATCTTCTCAACAATCTTTATTGCTTTCTTCATCTCTTCCTCTTTATTTGTAAAAATTACTGTATCGTCCGCATATGCAAGTGTTATTATATTTTTCTTCCTATTTTTATTCCTCCAACCTGATCTTTTCTCATTTCTTCTTCTAGATCTCTTATATATATTGAAAATAGCATCAAGCTCAACGGACATTCCTGTTTCAAACCTTTTTCTGTCCAAAACTCCTTCCCTAACTTCCCTTTCATCTTTACTCTATTTTTTGTTTTTATAAATCTCTCCACTCTTCTATTATGTTTTCTCTTATTTCATTTTTCCTCATCATTTCCCACAATGTTTCTCTATCTACTCTAACAAATGCCGCTTTTATATCCAGGAATACTGCATATACCTTACCTCCTTTCTTTCCTATCTCTTTATTTACTAATCGATGACAACCAATTACAAAAGCCTACTTACATATATAAAAAAATAGTTTGTCAACTAATCTACAAGAGAGAATGCCATTGTACCTATACAGGGTGTTTCTGAAAGGTGTGTACATGGCTTTACAGAGGTTTTCTGGCTCAGAATAGACCGTTTGACACCAATTTACCTATAACCAAAAGTGCACCATAAAGGCGCCAGGGGGCGTCAAACTTTCCAAAAAAATATTGTGTATTGGGAATAACTCAAGAACCGTTCAACGGATTTTGTTCCGCTGTTGTATGCTGGTTTTCTGCTTCCGAAAACGTTTTCTGTGTAATGTGGACAAATTTCTGATGACAGGAAAAGCCGCTTTCATACGGGCACTGTCAAATAAAGTGATAATATTTTAACAACCGTCAACGATACAAAACCAAAATAATTCCTGACAAATAAAATGAACAACTTTTTTTCCTCTTGTTAAAATTGCGCTAATTTTGTTAATAAGCTTCGATCACAAAAAAAATTAAAATCATTTCTATGCAAAGGCGCATCCATACGATTAGAAATTTAAGTAGACTGCTAGTAGGCTATGCGATCAAATCTATCATTTGTGACATTCATTTTTGGATCTTCCAAGATAACTCACATTTCTATTTTGCGATTAACTACTTGAAAAATAGGCTACATTTGCCAACAGACTGATATGCGGTTAGTGTTGGGCTTTTTGCAGTGCCAATTGTCGGAAGAGCGTGAGGGTTTACTACTAGCAGTCTACTTCAATTTCTAAGCGTATTGATGTGCTTTGCACGGATATGATTTTAATTTTTTTCTGATCGAACTAATAACTTTAGCGCAATTTAACAAAAGAGAAAAAAGTTTTCAAATTATTCGTTTTATTTGTCAGAATTATTTTTTGGTTTCGTATCGTTGACGGTTGTTAAAATATTATTATTTACTTGACAGTGCCCATATGAAAGCAACTTTTCCTGGCATCAGAAATTTGTCCACATTATACATAAAAACGTTTTTGAAAGCAGACAACCAGCAACAAAAAGCGGAACAAAATCCAGTCAAACGATTCTCGAGTTATTCTCAATATACAATATTTTTTTGAAAAGTTTGATTCCCTCTGGCGCCCTTATTGTGTACTTTTGGTTATAAGTTTGAACGTTGATTGAAATATTGGTAAAGATAGTCAACCGCTTGTATTTGCTTGTATCACGGATGCAATTCATATATGCATGTTGGGTTGCGTTGTTTACATTTTTTTCACCTGTACTGAAGCGCTAAGTTATAATGTGTACGATTCTTGAAATAGAATAGTTCAATTTATTCCACCGTTGTAAAATGGCGCAACATACAATCCGTAAAATTTACTTTTGTCAATACAATGTTGCAACGTTTTCAAATATTTAGTAAACGTATTAACTAGTAATTAAAAGTGACGAGAATTTTTCATTTATGAATAATACCATTGATGATACATATCTTGGATTTTAATGAGCAATGTTTTTTTAATAATTTACTAAAATACATGCGAAGCGTTATTTGTTAAAACAGTTTGGTTTGGTCGGTGTTAGATAAATAAGAAACAATTATTTTACAAATTATGCTTGCACTTTATTTTTTAACTTGGTAAATAATAATGTTGACATTTGTTTGTCATTTAATAACTTCGTTAGGAATAAAGTAGAACATACTGGGAGAAATACCACTAGAGTTCAGGAAACGCAAAATTATTGGTTTTTGTATCTACTTGTTTTTACGTGTTCAGTTGAAAAGGATTTTAAATAAAAATTGGTTTTCAAATTTTTCTTTAATTCAAAAGGCAACAAGTTACCGTGTTTTTAGGAAAGTGGGTTCCACTAGACCTTCAAATTTAAATTCACTTGGTAATAAAACCTATTCCTATTACTTCTAAAAATAAAAGTACTAGATTTTAGCTTGAGGTGTGTTGTCTCCCGACGCGGTGCGGATAATACGTGTATAATACACTATTCTTTTCTGTGACGAAATAAATGACGATTTAATATTGAAAAATCATATTACAATAGAATTAGAAAATTATTGAGGGAAATTTGGTGTTAAAAATAGTACTCACTTTTTTCCCGAGGGAAAAAATAATTTACGAAAAGTGACACTTTGTTATCTGTTAGTAGAGATAAAAGTTAGGATTTTACTCTTTGAAACTGTATCAAAATATCATGGTTTCGAATTAAAATAGTTTAATTAAAGTAAAAATAGCTCATTAATTATAAACATTGTTTCAAAAATTACAATTCCAACTGATCTAAAATAATAGTAATAATTTACAAACAATTTACACATAAATAATAACGTACCTAATACAATGCTATACATAAAACATATCCAAACATTTACACTTATTTATGCAGATAATATTCTTATTTTACGGTGTAGTTTTGTGACAGCACTGTAATTATAGCTATTAGAAATATGTTTATTAGCCTCCCACTTTAAGGTTCGATATAGTTTTATTTTAACCAACTGATCGATAATTAACAGTTTATGAGTGTCGCATTCTCTGAACCATGAATTCACACTGCTGTTGAGACATTTTTTTATACGGAGTTTAATTTTTCCAATAAACCATAATCTGTTTTAAAAAAGATTACGATTACGAGGAGTCTTCCGGATTATCGTTTATGAGTCACATTCCTTATCGGCTTAGTCAGAAATTCTCACAATTGCATACTTTTAGCAACACCTTTAGTAAATGAGTAGGCTTGTTATAATATTGTTTAGATGCAAACAGTTGAGTACGTTAGATTGTAATATAAGAAAATTCAACATTCGTTCCAACATAAAAAGGGATAGCGTTTCTATGTTAAAAATTTTAATTTCAATGACCAAAATTTAGAAATTTACTTGCGTAAGCCTAATAGATTTTAAAACATTTTCAACGGATAAACGATGTTAATGTAATAAATATATGAGTATGGAATTTTCAAAAGTATTTAAAGAAATTGTTTTTTTTGGGAGAACGTTTTTCAACGATTTCTTTACGAAATTAATACTTTTAAATCTGCAGGTTTTTTTTCATAATAATAAACTTTATTCACATGTGTATGTATACAATCTTTGTACATATATAAGTTTGTCATGATGGTATAACCATTGTTATAACCTTACGTAAGAAAGATACAAATAAATATTATTACATTGAACAATTAACAGACAATAGAAAAAAAATATATAACAAAGGACACACATTTAATTAGTACGTCGACAAAAATCAATAAATTCTTGTATATTGTAGAACGCATGTTTTTGTTTGTTTGTCAACATTGAATACTCAATGCACCAATATTTCAATCAACGGCATGATGCATTGGCAACAATGTCGTGCCTTAGCATAAACTATCAGCAAAATTACAGTTTTCTATTTCACATTTATCGGCAATACTGTTCTGTAAATTCTACAATACAATTGACGTATTTTCTTAGCACAAAGCGATACTACCGACCTCTGATGTTTAGAACAAATTTCGGGGTCGCATAATCCCGTAAGGTTGACTATCTTTACCAATATTTCAATCAACGGTTTGACACCATCAAAACGGTCTATTCCAAGCCAGAAAAACCTCTAGTAAAGCCATGTACACACCTTTCAAAACACCCTGTATAATTAAAAGTAACTAAAATTCAACTAAAATTTAAATACAAATGTTATTAAAAAAATTTTGTAAAACTTCAAGCATAACCCAGAACAACTTCTTAAGTCGTCTATTAAACTGTGTAGACGTTTTAGAATATGCTTTGCTCTTTAAAAACCAAACATAAAGAAGCCCCATGGGGTTAAATTTGGTGATACTAATATGTCACCAAAGAACTGTTAATCCTGTATTACATTGATCAAACAAGTTCATGAATTTCTTGTTTAATTTATTCTTCTTTGGTACTCCCGAACCAATCCTAGAAAATGAAAATTAGAACAAATTCTAATTCGTAACGAAATTGAAGAACAAGTTTGACAAAAATTTGATAAACAATATTAAATATTAGAATAAAGTTAATTTTATTTAGTTTTGATTCATTGCTCCCCAAACCGCAAAAAAGACATACAGTGTCAAAATTGTTTCGAGGTGCAGCTGCTAGCGTATTATCTATATTCAATGGTATTACGTATTACAATCAGCGTAAGCAAATTACTCAAACGCTTAAATTATGACATGTGGAAACTTCTAATGGAATCATGATTAATATATAACAATGAATGGAGATACCTATATGATAATCTCAAAAACCAGCAAATCAAATTGAAGAGATTTAGCAATCTAAAGGACCAGCAGTAAAAGCAACTCTTTTAAAACAACTTACGATAAAAAAATGGACGTGCAAGGCGACATAAATGTACATTTAAACAATTTCTTAGATGCCGTGGATAATCTGGAGGAAATGGACGTAAACGTCGAAAGAGATTGACTTTCCGTAACGCAAGTTTTGAAAATTGCTTCCCGATGCAAAAGTCTTAGAAGTGTGGAACAAAACGCACCTACATGAAACAAAACATCAGCAAAATAAACAACAGAACAAAAATGCGGAAATGGAAGATGATAGGATACAAGGCTTCTCAGTGTCCAATGAAGAAGAAGTTCATCTGTCCACAAGGTAGCAGCACCAACGGGGCAGAATCAATTAAAACCTATTATATTATTTAGTACCTATTTTGTACTAATTTATACCACCAATCAAAATTTTTTACTACGTGCCGTTATAGAAAAAAACGTGGCGCTGCTAGCTTAATATTAATTAATTAAAAACGTTGAAACTTTCACTGACTTTTCAGCTTGCTACATATCCAGTAAAACAAAAAGTATCACGTTAAGAAGTGGCCTACAAGTTCTCCAGAACTGCCAACAATTCTGATAATAATTCTGCTCATAAAAATTTCACAACACTCAAAAAATCACACGATGTCTTTCCAGGCAAACATATAATAGGCATGTTTAGGCTTTAGTGGTTTCTTAATCCTTAAAGCAAATGCTTTACCAAGACGAACTTCAATCCAACAATTGCACATGGTTTGTAACCACACTATACAGGTACTATTTGTATATTATTTGCAAAATACGCCCCTTTTTAAGTAGTCTCGATAAAAAAAACAATATAAATTGTGAGACTCCTACTAAAAGTGAGTCACCTTAGAGAAATCGGATGCAAAAGTTTCTGTCTCGACACAAATTCAAACAAGGGGAACTCCGAGGTCTTTACAGTGTGAATCGCATCTAAAAAGTAGATTGAGAGCTGCAGCAACGTTAAGTTTATAAACAATTTTTAAAAAAGTAACTCGTGATTCAAAAAATGTTTCATCAAACTTTGCCATGAACGACAAAGCAAGATATAACAGGTGTATCTTAGCTTAGCTTGTACATTTGTCAATTCTGACAGATTTAATTTCAATTTATGATTGTGTTGACATTATGGCTTTCACCGACCACCATAAACGCTGCATATTAGAAATGTATTTTCGAAACGGTGTAAGAATTGATGGGCAATGGGTTTATTCTACTCGTGCTGCATTTCAAGAATTCCAAGAAACCTTTCCTGAAGTGATCGTTCACTTTGATCGATTTAATAGAAAAATGCATTATCTTTAGATTATTTTTAAATCATTTACATTTGTTGTATTAAAAGGTTCCTTTAAATTGAAGTTGTTTTTTTTCCGATTTGCCGATTAATAATTCAGATGTTCAATAGTACTTTGGTAGGTCCAACACATCCAGTTTTATGCATTTAGAGTAGACGTACGTGAATTTTTTCATGGTCCACTTTAATAAAAATTTTTTGGAATTACGGGATACAAATTGCGTGGTTGTTCAAGAATTATCAGAACAGGATTTCCTGGGAGTTTAAAAAAAGCTGTACAACGCAGCACTTTACTCGTCATCAGTCTTACACATCAGAACGTTTAGACAAAGCTATTAATGACAAACAACCCGAGGAATGGTTAGAAGCCATTGCCGACGAGGTAAACCTAGAATATTGTAAAAGAAACAAAAGAAGTTAAAAGGTTACGTAGCAGAACTGTTCTGCAAAACAAGTTAAATCAAAATGAATTGGTAAAAAGGAGAAAAGAACGTCTCGCGACTCAAGAGTCAAGCCCGGAATTTACTTCAATGTGACGTTGGCTCTGGTCGCTAGATTGAGTTTTATTAATACAATGGTGGCTGCATATGTTAGACGCAAAATGCAACGAAGACAATAACATGTTAGTTGCACAAACCTTTCTGGAGGCACTAAAATACCACTTGGAAGCTTTGAAAAGACTATTCAAAAGGGCTCAAAACCAAACAATAAATGCCAAGGCTAGAAAATGGTTGAGGAAGTTGGAGTCTGCTGATAAAGTGAGTCTGTTAAAAGAAAATCACTGCATTACAATTGCCATTTTAAGCTTTAAGGTCTCGGTCAAATGAAATGCAACACTGTCTTGATATCGAATTTTATCCGGATGATGTGACGCCAACGTGAATACGTGTAGGAGGTGCCAGGCTGAACTACTTGCCCGTTCCCACACGACCGGACAGGAATGCAGCTAAAAAGTCTTTAAGGGAACATCAGACGCGTGGCGCATTATTACACATCTGAACAACATAACTCGCTGATCGGGTAGATGCGGTCATGTCATCAAATAAGGCGGGGTATAGTATTTGTCAGAAAAGGCATATACCTTCAAAAATCTTAAGTGAATTAGGATTTAATAAAAGAAATATAGCTTATTCTTGAACAATGAGTAATCAAGGAGCAATGTGTCTAACAAACAATTATGTGCAACAGGAATAAACACATCGACATTCGCTACCACTTTAGTAGGAAATGCGTTCAAGAAGGGCAGGTTAGTTATTACTACACACCTACAGAGGAGATACCTGTAGACTTAAGGGCTTAATCTCAATCGTCATTTCAAAGGGGAGTGTAATGAATCAATAACAAGGCAACTCGATTTAAGCAAAGCAAAATCAATTTTATTTAGTTTACGATTCATTGTTTCCTAAGAAGAAATGCCTTAATTGGTTAATAGGTTAGGACTCCATCTTGTTGGAAATAATCACGCTGCTATTTATTAATAAAATAATTCTATAAGTGATTGTATTAATATTATTAATTAAAACAATGACACAAATAATTTTATGTCTTGACATTGCACACTACACTCTTCTACAAATAAAGTACTTTTTTGTAGAAGACTAAAATCTAACCACTCATTTGTTGCTTACTTTGTTGTTTTGTTACTCATGAGGAAACTTAATATTGGATCAAATTATTGAAGCCAATACTACGTTCTTTGATATTTTGGTTAACATCTTTTCATGCAATGATCTAAATAATCAAAAATTAATGAAAATGTTCAGTACACAGATGATAGTAATTTAAAGAAACAGATTATTATCGAACCAAAAAGAAATAAAATTATTAGGGAAACAAAGACCGCAGCCAAGTTGAACTGTAGAGCATAGAAACTGAACAATCAAGCATTAGGGAAATGTTTGACATCTAAATTTACCATAAATAATCACATAGAAAATTAATGATTAAAATAAAGGTTGCTCAATTAAATATTGTGTTTCAAAATTAATCCAATTCATAGAGAAGGATTTAAGTAGACATGGAGTAAAATACAAGGGTGGTCCAATAAGCACTTAGTTTATAAAGACACGAAAAATTTGGAAAGTGAGGATTTATTCACCATAGTCTTTTTTTTTTTTTTTTAACTTGATACACTTGACCCAGCGATGCTCCAGCTTCTTTAACCCATCTCAAATATACATTTTCTGACCTCAGTAGTGGCGATGACATCCTCATTCTCATAATTTTTCCCGGGACCGATTTTTTCAATTTGACCAATTTGCCCGTGACAATGGCGGGTTGTGAACTAATACATTCTCATCGTAAAAAGCACTTTTGTTTCGATAAATGAAGCTTTTTTTCTGCAATTCGGTGTTGAATGGGCCCAATAATTTGATAAAGTACATCTCTGTAACCGTTTTGTCCTTCTCTAGGTAGTCAATGTAGATCACAAATTGAAATCCCAGGAAATGGTGGTCATCACCTTTCCGGCCGATAGGACCGTCTTCGCGTTCTTTAGAGCACGTTTGTGTTTCCACTGTTTCTTGGTCTCTGGTGTGTACCAGTAGATCTATGTTTTATCGACGGTCACGAAACAACGGATTGCTCTTAAACAGTGTCAAACACTGCTCTGAAGTAGTTTCACAGTTGTGTTTGTTGCCTAGACTGAGCAAACTCGGCACCCATTGCATTGACAGCTTTCTCATGCTCAAAATTTCATGCACCATATGACCCACGCGGTCTTTTGAGATGCATATAGTCTCAGCTATCTTGAGCATCTTCAATCGGCGGTCTGCTAGTACAAGATCATGGATTTTGTCATTTTATCCTCCATAGTAGCCATTTTTAGGACACCTGAGCGTTGCTCATCAAAAACTGACGTGCGACCATATTGAAACTCGTTAAACCGCCATAGTAGTTTTAACATTAATTTTGGAGAATAATTGTTCGCTGAGGATTAGCAGTTTTACCTTTTCTAATTTTTTCGTTTTTTAAACTTTTTTATGTAAAGCTCACACAAGAATACAAAAAACATAAAAATTTTTTTAGTGGTTTTTATGTTCATTTGGTTATTTTAAATAAGAATCATAGTAGGCGATGATAAAACTAAATATAATTTTTATTTTAGCTTTCCAAAAATACATGTTTTTAATATTTGCTTTTCAATTATAATAAATTTACAATATCGTAGTGGAAAATGAAAAGCAATCTAGCTAGCAACAGTTTATTCAAAACAACAAAAAACTAATGACAGCAGAACTACTGTGTACACTCATGAAATTTAAAACTTGGACACCACAATTTCTGTAAACAAAAGTTTGCACATTGTGAAGCGGGCTTAAGGGTATCATTTACAATTCTAACAGCAGGTAGTCTCAGCAGGGGTTATCTTATAGAAGGACTGTAGAATGAATCATTACACTAAGCACGTTTTAGAAAATAGGTAATTTACGTTGCTTACTTAATTTTTTCTTTAAAGAATATATTTGAAGGTATCGCTAATTAAACACCGTAACTCGATTAATTATCGAATCAAAATTTTGTTTAGGAAATGTTTACAAAATAAAATTAGAAATAATTTTGATTTAAAAAACGTCTACAAGCAATAACTTTTAAATTAAATCAAAAAACTAAACATGGTTATTTGGGTTGACTGATTATTACTTATTTTTAAATAAATCTAACCTACTAATTATTGTAAGTTATTAAAAAAATCATTAAACTCTCTATTCATAATATTTAGTCCTTACAAAATGTATATTTTATGACGTTTCATTTTTTTCTGTAGTTAAAAGTGAAAATAAAAACTAAGGCAATTCTTATTGTCAACGTATATATTTAGTTTTTGACAAGAATTTATTACATAATTATAATTAAGATACCAAGTTATAGTTTAAAATTAAATGAAAACGTTTTTTTTTAAATAAAGGTATTACTATATAAATAAATATAAGAAATCAATAATGGGTGTGACCTCCATTATTATTGATACATTCTTGGAGGCGTCTGCTCATTGACGCTATCAAGGTATCAATATAATTAATATTAATCGTTTCCCATGCGGTATCAATGGCTGCAATTAGTGCATTACGGTTTACTGGTATAAAATTTGGCCCTTGTTGATCTTTTTCGGATAACAGCAAGTATTCGAGCCCAAACATTTTCGATAATGTTAAAATCTGGGCTTTTGCTGGCCAGGGTAACAGCTCCAAGTTATTTTCTCGTATCCAATTGCGCACAACCCGCGAAGTATGAATAAGGGCGTTGTCCTTAACAATAACAACAAAAAATACATTATGAAAATGTTAATTCAACAGATCCCGAACTATTTTTTGGAGAAAGTATAGTGAAATAAGAATACTTACTTGTTGGAAAATATAATCTTTCGTCTGATAAAACACTTCGACTGAAGGTTTCATAATAGTTTCCAAAATATCTAAATACGCAGCAGAATCAAGACGTCCATCGATAGCCCAACAAACTCCTGGACCCCGCGCCTAACCCAACCCCACACATTCACAGAAAAATAACCACTTCGTTTTAGGACATATGTGATTATTTTCGTAACGAAGTTCCTTCCATTCTAATAACTTTAGTGGTCCATCGTTGTGCTATTGAACGTTTTTTTCGTCGCTAAAAATCACTCGATTCCAAAGATCGTTCACATATCGCCTTGCAAATTCCAGATATGACGTCTCATATTTCGTCACTGAGAACTTCTATTCGCGCAAAAAAATTATTGATTCCCAGTCTTTAAAGCTTCGTGCACACCTGATACAGCAAACCGAGCAACATGTATCTGCTATAACCTGGAAAGTCAAGCAGAACGACAAACGATCTTGTTATGAATTCGAAACAATCCGAGACGAGCAAATGTAGATACTTTTGTGCTACCCTTCCCATAATTATTTTCAGTAGTTTTCAGTTCACTATATATTTATTTTTGAGAAGAGAAAATTGCGTGAAATCAAGAAGATAGGGCCAACCAATTTTTACGCACAAAGAAGAGTAAAAATTATAATTTACTTTGCTTTTTTTTTTATTTTGGAAATTTCCCGCCCAAATGATGCTAATAGGGACATCATTTTTTTCTTGCATTCTTAAACACTGATTAATTTAAAACATTTTTCTTCTGTCAACTCCATAATATTACCTAAAACACAACAAACCCACAAAAGGGAGGACAAAAATAAATAATTTAATTCTCCCGCATAAGTTTGTTCGCCGTTTTGTTTAGATTCGTCCAAACCTGCAAACGCATTCGCGCGCATTTTCTTTGATGTCGGAGAAAAACCGACAAGTTGTGGAACGCCGCAAACCGTTCGTGGAACAATCAGGACTTGCGAATCTGTTCTAAAATTCGTACGTAGCACCGTCCAAATTAATGTTCCGATTGCCGTTCGGTTCGTTGTTCTGTTTGTTCCTCGGTTTGTTGTTCAGGTGTGTACGAAGCTTTACAATAAGCATATTAATATGAACTATATCTTATGAAAGGAGAGTTATGTAACTATAATTAACGACTTAACGTTACGTTAGTAGATTCCATTTACTATTTACACATATTTTCTTGGAACATTCGATAATTAACTATCGGGATATGATGACCCTATACTTCGCAGGTTGTGCGCAACTGGATACAAGCAAATAACTTGAGCTGTTACCCTGGCCAGCAAAAAGCCCAGATTTTAACATTATCGAAAATGTTTGGGCTCGAATACTTGCTGTTATCCGAAGACAACAAGGGCCAAATTTTATACCAGTAAACCGTAATGCACTAATTGCAGCCATTGATACCGCATGGGAAACGATTAATATTAATTATATTGATACCTTGATAGCGTCAATGAGCAGACGCCTCCAAGAATGTATCAATAATAATGGAGGTCACACCCATTATTGATTTCTTATATTTATTTATATAGTAATACCTTTATTTAAAAAAACGTTTTCATTTAATTTTAAACTATAACTTGGTATCTTAATTATAATTATGTAATAAATTCTTGTCAAAAACTAAATATATACGTTGACAATAAGAATTGCCTTAGTTTTTATTTTCACTTTTATATTAACTACAGAAAAAATGAAACGTCATAAAATATACATTTTGTAAGGACTAAATATTATGAATAGAGAGTTTAATGATTTTTTTTAATAACTTACAATAATTAGTAGGTTAGATTTATTTAAAAATAAGTAATAATCAGTCAACCCAAATAACCATGTTTAGTTTTTGATTTAATTTAAAAGTTATTGCTTGTAGACGTTTTTAAATCAAAATTATTTCTAATTTTATTTTGTAAACATTTCCTAAACAAAATTTTGATTCGATAATTAATCGAGCTATGGTGTTTAATTAGCGATACCTTCAAATATATTCTTTAAAGAAAAAAATTAAGTAAGCAACGTAAATTACCTATTTTCTAAAAACGTGCTTAGTGTAATGATTCATTCTACAGTCCTTCTATAAGATAACCCCTGCTGAGACTACCTGCTGTTAGAATTGTAAATGATACCCTTAAGCCCGCTTCACAATGTGCAAACTTTTGTTTACAGAAATTGTGGTGTCCAAGTTTTAAATTTCATGAGTGTAAGAAGAAAAGAAAGAAAGAAAAAAAAAAAAAAAAAAAAAAAAAATAATAAAAAAAAAAAAAAAAAAAAAAAAAAAAAATAAAAAAAAAAAATAAAAAAAAAAAAAAAAATAAAAAAAAAAAAAAAAAAAAAAAAAAAAAAAAAAAAAAAAAAAAAAAATAAAAAAAAAAAAAAAAAAAAAAAAAAAAAAAAAAAAAAAAAAAAAAAAAAAAAAAAAAAAAAAAAAAAAAAAAAAAAAAAAAAAAAAAAAAAAAAAAAAAAAAAAAAAAAAAAAAAAAAAAAAAAAAAAAAAAAAAAAAAAAAAAAAAAAAAAAAAAAAAAAAAAAAAAAAAAAAAAAAAAAAAAAAAAAAAAAAAAAAAAAAAAAAAAAAAAAAAAAAAAAAAAAAAAAAAAAAAAAAAAAAAAAAAAAAAAAAAAAAAAAAAAAAAAAAAAAAAAAAAAAAAAAAAAAAAAAAAAAAAAAAAAAAAAAAAAAAAAAAAAAAAAAAAAAAAAAAAAAAAAAAAAAAAAAAAAAAAAAAAAAAAAAAAAAAAAAAAAAAAAAAAAAAAAAAAAAAAAAAAAAAAAAAAAAAAAAAAAAAAAAAAAAAAAAAAAAAAAAAAAAAAAAAAAAAAAAAAAAAAAAAAAAAAAAAAAAAAAAAAAAAAAAAAAAAAAAAAAAAAAAAAAAAAAAAAAAAAAAAAAAAAAAAAAAAAAAAAAAAAAAAAAAAAAAAAAAAAAAAAAAAGTCTCCACAGGCATCATATCACATAATAAACAAAAACCTACATACACTCAAACGTATAAAAACACACATACATCTACCATAAAGCAGTCATACTCAACGCATGCAACACAGTCAGAAAATGTATAAACGCATAATCTACAAACACAAAACATGAATGGTCCGCAATGTCTTGGTTTACCCCACTTGCGACTAAAACCGACAAGAGTCGAGAGATGAAAGAAAATAAAATAATAATAATAATAATGTTAATACACAATAACAATAATAATATTATTTTCTTTTCAGTACCCATGAGAACGTTTCAAAATCGATGTGCCTCATCGATTTAAAATCTCACACCTTCATGTCACTCTACATTTGCGATCACTGTGGTTCTCTTCTTTATGGTATATACAAACAGGGGTCTCAAAATGCGAAGGTATAATCGAATAACGCAATTATTTTTAAATACAAATGCCATAATTTTAAGCTCACCGTACTAAAAACATGGTTTATTTACTTTACTACCAAAAATAGAAAATTTTTTAAAAATTTATTTATAGTGTTATGATAAGTAGTGTGTATCCAAAAGTACTTGTCATTCCGTTTTTGTGCACAAACGTGTTCTTATTTTTGCTTCAACTAAAAATATTTTTAAAAATTTTGTATATTTTAGATTTAAACACTTTTTTGTAGCAGTTTTGATTTACCACCTTATCAATTCTGATATTCTAAATTTTTTTTTCATTTTATTAATTATGATATGAAGTACCTATTAAACATAACATACTAATTTTTATTATAGTATATTAATTATAATTATTTGACAATTACATAGTTTAAAAAACTCAAAACTAAAGAGAGATGGGCAACCAATAGGTACATACACTTTCAAAGAATTGATTGGGTACCTATTGCAGTTAAGGTTGTTTAACAAAGGTCTAAGAAGACGGTACACTTAACATTAAATTGAGCAAAACATAACTCTACTCTAGACGAAAGAATTGTTTTTAACATAATCTAAAACAATGAAAACATTTCCGTTGCAAATTCGATCTAAAGAAAAAATGGAAGTTACACAATGAAAACTAAATTACCAAATAAAAATAGAAACTAAAAAAACAAAAATGATCCAAAAATATTATACTGCTCTTTCTTTTTCAATTAATATTATCTGTTTTATGTGTAATTACAAAATAAACAAGTGGAAATGCAAGGCATTGTCGCAACGAACTTCGTATTATCCAAATATGGAAAGAATGGCAAAGTTATAAATTTAGTCAATAGACCGTCATTGCTAATCTTATTATCCAAATATGTGCCACACATTGATTTTGGACATATTTGATTTGAAATAAACTTACTTCCTGAGGGCACTGGCATCTTGTGGCCCGATTTTATGGGGGATAGGATATTTTAACTCAGCTATGCCAGAGGCTCCAAATATATGCCACACATTGATTTTGGACGTATTTAAATTTTAATTTTTCGACGGAATATCGCGGGGCCCGGATTTAATGCACATCAAAACTTAAGCTTTGGACACCAAGCGAATCGATTGATGTATCACACAATGAGATGTCCGACCATTAGAAAGGCCTCGGACGGACGCACACACGGACGCACGGACGACAAATCGATTTCATAAACGAACGAAGTTCGTTGAAAATGTCAAAGCATTGTTATACGCACGGCATGTAATGAAATGAATCCACAATTTGTTCAAAATTCTTTATGTTGCTTTCAAAACCGATTAGCTTATTGTCTCGAAAGGCAAGGTGGACATTTTGAGTATTTATTAGGTCATTGATAAAATGTTAATTTACTAACCTTGTTTCATTAGTTATTTGTTTGCCTAAATAAATTATTGTTTGTTGGCGATTTGCGATAATAATTTATAAAGATATTACTTTATAAATAAAAAATAATTCTAACCCAACTGTGCAGATTTGTGCAAGTATAAAGTGGTAGCCTATATCGCATCAATGATTTCATTTTTTTCAATTAAAAGTACACATAGGGTAAATGTGTAACTAAGAAAGAAGAACCCGGTGTGTCCACAAGTCAGAATCTATAAAATAAATTGTAATGACTTTAACTAAGTGTATATATATTAGAAACTCTATCAAAATTCGCTATTATTATTGAAATAAGTTGTTCATATACCATTAAACCTCATTCATAAATCCGTTGTTTGCCACCTATCTGTGATCACGTGAATTAAAAAAATTTTTCTCAGCAGTTATTGATTTTACCTTTTGTCAGTGTTATTTTTTTCAATTGCCACAAATTTCTAATTTACCTACTAACAAGACAAATTAAACAAAATTAAAATAAAATCCAAAGAATGGTTTTTGTGAGAAAATAGCTGATGCAGATCAATATCACGGTTTAAATATTTTCACCTCCTTTTTTTTCTATGAAACTGAAAAATGTAGATAAAAGTAACCTTTAAAATATTCCTTCAGACATTTCAGTAGAAAAACCTTCTTAGTGTATTAATAATTTAAGACGAAAGGTAGTACATAATTATTTTGAATAATGTTCTACACTTGCTAAATGGAAAATGTAAAGAGGATAAACGTCACACGTTTAGATTTAGACATACATTAACACCTGCCATATCTAAACTATTCCCCACAAAACTTTACAACTTAAATTTATTCGAAAACTTAAAAATAAATTAGAAACATACATTAATTTTAGTGCAAAGGTAATTGAGAGGAAAATTAACTTAAACGCCTGCTAAGTTCCTTCCTGAATAATTTTAAGTGCAATTTTCATGGTTAATTTAACGGTAATTTGCCACAAATTTTTAGCTTGTTACAGGATTTTTGGTATTTAAATCAAGAATAAACTTTTCTAAGGATGTTATTGTTAAACGTACACGTAACAGTAACGTGGTTGAAATTTAGCCAATCGTCGACTACTAACGTTGATGTAAATGTAGACATTTGCTTACTTTATTATATTTTTTCAAAATCTTATAATAACCTGCAATATGATTTATTTCGAGTAATATTAAGATTAACTTTTTATTGCAAAGCTTTTATGCTTCAGCAAAGAAAAAATTAATTTTTATCTTTACATCACATTTATATTTGCTCATTAAATATATTAATCTATTAGTGATAATGTTCAGGTATTCATTGCCAATGTCAAATGCGTTCGCAAATTTGGCTCACGGTAGCTAGAAATTATTACGCTTCCATTTTTTCGTAGCAAAAAGTGTTTGCTTTTTGTTTTTTTTGTATATAAAATATTGGATGTATAGTTTTTCAATTTTATTGTCTAGTAATGTTTTCTTTAAATGTGTATATATGTAGAGTGTCCCATTTTTCTGTCCAAATTTACAATTTTTTCTTTATACAGGGTGTCCCACCAGGAACGCCATCGATAGAAGGTGTAGGCTGAAGATGATTTGGGGCAGTTCTTGTTAAAATATTTTCAAGATGTAGGTACTTCCGGTTATACCTGAAGTGATGTCAAGTTGTGCTTATTTTACTAAACATCCTATATTATCTCTATTTTTGGGATTTTGAATGTGTTGTAGTATCACATTTTGTGTATAATGTTCCATAATTTGCCTGTGTTTTGGACTTATTTTACTTTCTTATAGCCAAAATGAGGAGCTTTAGTGCCTAAACAAAATTATGTGGCCTTTCATACTGCCTTTATTACTTAATGAATAGTTTTCTTGTAGCAAGTGGTGGTTATGTCGATATTTTAATAATAAATTATCACAGGTGAAACAAAAGGATTAAAATTAATTAAAACACGTCAAAATATTTTTTTAAGTCATAGCTGACCATGTTTTTATAATTTGAGCCTTATTTAGCATCGTGCATATGTTGACTTTGTGTTAATGTTGTCTATTGTGGGCCTGAGTGGTTTTCAAAATATTGGCAATTTAACACTTTTTTTGTTGCACAAATGCTATTGATTTCTTTTAATATGAATGGTTATTCCTAGTTGGCCATGATGGCGTTAGAAAACAATCATATGTCAAGGATATGTCAAACTGTGTGTATCAAACTAAGAATGTTAATACACTGTAGCTGATCAGAGGCAGCGCATATCGTTATCAGCGATAACTTATTATGCTTGAAACACACGTGTGTCGATAAAGCCAAGTAATTACTTGTACAGTATTACACACGCAACGAAAGAACGCTGGCTTTACCGACACACGTGTGTTTTCAAGCATTTAAAGTTAAAGCTTTGGTAACGATATGCACTTTAACACTCACAGTCGGTACAGTTAACTGTAACACATGTTCTTACGTAACTTTTACATTGAAACCATAAATAATAACAAATTTAAGTAATCTTTCGTTTGTATAATTTATTTATGTATTAAAAGAAATGTTAATAGCATTTGTGCAACAAAAAATAAATTGCCAATATTTCTGAAAACCATGAATTTTTTGAATAGACAACCTTGTACAAAGTCAACCTTATTTTTGATGCTAAATAAAATAAAGTTATAAAAACATGGTGCTGCATTTAAAAAATGACCTTTGACGTGTTTTTGAATTTACTTAATCCTTTTTTTATCGCCCTGTATTAATTTATTATCAAAAATATCGACATAGCCCACTCAAAATAGGTCCCCTGCTACAAGAAAAACCTGTTCCAATTAAACAATAAAGGCATTAGTATAGAAAATTTTATAATTTTGTTTAGGCCTGAAACGTCATTTTTGACATAAAATTTAAAAATAAGTCCAAAACAGTTAGACTTAGGTATAAGACATTATACACAAAATGTCTCTAGAATTTTGTGTAAAATCAAAAATAGAATAATATATAGGGTGTTCCATTTAAAATATAGCAGGTTGGACACCTACTTCCGGTATAACCGAAAGTGTCACCATCTTGAAAAATATTTTAGCGGAACTGCCCCGTCGATGTTAGTATACTACCAAATTTTCAAATTTTCCCATGTACAGTTTTTCTATAATCTATCGATGGCGTTCCCGGTTGGGACACCCTGTATACAAATATCTCCATAAAAAATAAAATTCATAAATTTATTACAGCTACCCTTATCAGAAAAATCTAGAAATACTTAGTCTATGCAAAAGAAAATCAACTTTTACTTAAATTGTTAATTGATAAATTAACCGTTTTTATGTAAAAATAGTTCTTTTAAATGGAATAATTTAGAAATTTATTGCAGTAACCCTTACGTTAAAAAAATCTAAAAATATTTGATTTAATTTAAAGAAATATTTTGTTTTAGTTGGTAAATTGATTACAATAACCCCACTTTGATTAAAAGTATATAATAAAATGTTAATATATAATTACTTATAAAATTATTTATAAATTTAATGCAGCTTTCTTTATTAAAAAAAAATAAAATTATTTGGTTTATATAAAAAGTTATAAATTTCCGTTTTAATTTAAATTAATTATTTACATTCAACCTGCTTCAATTAAAATAACTTTTTTATGCAAAAAATCTGGTTTTTGGAAATGGAATTATTTGTAAATTTATTACAATTAGTCTAGTATTTCCAAAATTTAAAAAATTTCTGGGTTTATATTAAAGAAAATTCTAAACCTTTTAAATTGATTAATTACAATTACCACACTTCCAATTAAAATAGATACATTTAAATATTCACAGGTACTACTATTTTTATTTAAAAAAATTTGATTAATTACATTTAGCCCATTCCAATTTGTGTAATTATTAAATAATTTAACCCGGAAAGGTTGATGTTTTGTTTGTCATGAATAAAATATTTTTTTTTGAAGTAAGGTTAGCTGTAATAAATTTATAATTTATTAGGGATAGGGGGACCGTCTGACCACAAAATACATTCTATAATAATGTAAAACTTTTGTTAAGCACAAAATAATAAAAATGTAAATTCATTTGATTTTGGGTACCCTGGACGAAGTAATCATTACAAATAATCAAAATAAATATTTTTATCAAAACTAAAAAATGTTAAAGAATTGATCGCAATGGCTGAAAGCTCCCACACCTAGGAAGCATTCAGCCAGAAAGAAGGAAAAATTCGACCATGTATAAAAAATCAAAAATATTTACATAATGTAATAAGAATATTCGCTAGCGAGAAATTATTTACTGCTTGCCATAAAACAAATTCTTTAATGTATTAGTTTACAACCAAACTACTAAAATTATATATGAAATAAAATATGATGCCGTTCCTGTAGTTTAGGTCATTTAATTTGGGTATAATATCTTTGTTTTCAACTTACTTATGTAATCAAAACTGGAGAATAAAATGTGTTGATAAGCCCTTTATCCTTAGAAACTTTTTATGTTGGCTGTGTCCTCGTAAATTCTTAAAATATGGCTACAACAAAATAAAACCATATTTCGATTTTAGCTTTGAATCTAACTAAAACAAAATTCTATTATTCACATCTTCTTTATGAATTTGCCAATATCTTTTAATTCACCGTAGAAATCTTTATCAGAAATGCTATGAAGGGATAAATCATCGCTTTTAGAAGATGCACAATGGCTAACTGGTTTTCCATTCGAAGTTTCTTTTTTGGTTGTTGGTTTCCACTTGTTTCTAATCTAGTATTAAAAACATTTCTTTTGAAGCCCTTCTTTATCTGTCTTTTCTTGTTTAATTTTTTCAGTCGTTCTCTGGAGTGTCAGTGTGAACTCTGAAATGCTTGGCGTTGCTGCTTGCAGTTTCTTTTCTAATTGTTCAGTTTTTTATAAGTACTACAAGACTGTGCATTTGGCACAATTTTGATGCCACTGAGAATAGTTATCTTGCTATTTTGAGATAAATCTGTATTATTTTCTTCCGAATTATCAATATCATTGTTTTGTTTTTTTTTTTCATCTTTTTGTCTGTTGCCTGACTTTCTAATTATTTATAAGTTTACCTTCTATGTCGCTGTTTAAACTATCTGTAACAGTTGGTTGTAATGACATTTAAAGTGAAATTCTCATAATTAGCTAAATTCTAGTAGTTTTAAAACTACTTATGATATTTTTGTTAGTAACCGTTTTGGATACGACACCATTCAGTCATTGAATGGAAACGCAAACATATTTGAATTGCCCAAAAACTCCGACATCCAATGGTTGCATTCGGGGAATGGTATGGGAAGCAAAACTCAGCAACTACAATTCCATTTTCTGTGCTGAAAAGTCGTGGTTTGTAAAATAATAATAAAATTGAATCATCATGAGAGCAGCGTGCATGTTTCACAATATGTTTTAATACAGAAGGAAACAATTAAGTGGTCTATTCAACCGGACTTATTTCCCAGTTTCCAAACTGGAGCATCGTCTACCAAGCTTTCTAAATTTCTAATCCTGGAAAAACATAAACAGCAGTCCAGACTTTATACGGATGCACTAATAGATTCCCATGATGGTCACCACTTCTCTCTCAGTTGAAGCAGCTTGCAAAACTTGTACTTTTCCAGTAGTTTACTGGTTTCATCACGGTTGTGACTCCGGTCTCATCTAAATTCGAATATTCTCTCTGGAGTAAATTTATAACACACAAGTGCCTTTTGCAGGTTTTCAAAAATTGATCCACCTTAAACTAATAGACACCAGTTCTTCTACCCAAACTGATGCTCTCTGACTTTCTTAAAGACAGTCTTGGGTAACACGTGCCATAAATCTGTGTTGCCATCAATATGTTAATTTTTTTAATCTGAACATACTGCGATGGTTTGAATTTGTTTAAATAAAAAAATTGAATTAAGATTCGATACTTTAATTTGTTTAAAACATTACCTTCGTTCATCTCAAAAGTTTCTTGAGTTCGTTAAACAAAACACAAATGGTTTACAGAATAACAAATTTAATCGAAACAAACCAATTTTATTTCACAAAAAAGTACAAAACTTAATGTTAATAGTTTGATTATGATGCGTGCACAATAAATTAAATTTTACTTAAAACGCATAACAATTTTTATGGTGGAAATACAGATTCTATTTATAATTGCGGGCCATAAACGATCTTAATGCCGTTGATGATTTCGGTATTAACACTTTGGTGACGTCAGCAGACGTGGATTGCTTCTATCGTTGATACTGCATTCTTCTTGCTTGACCTTTCTTCTTTTAAATTATACTAGTCACTTTAATTTTTTGGCAAGAGATTTTTATTTATTAAGTGCGCTTTTATATTTTAATTCATTGCTATGTAATTGTATCAATTTATTAACGACCGTCTACCATCAACTTTTATAGATCTATTTTGACTTATTTTAACATGTTTACACTTCGACTTTGACAATGGCCAACTACCGTTTCGTTTCTTCGTTATTCGTTTCTCATCACTGCTCAAACACTTGTGTATTTTGTTATCGTTCGTTTTCTTTCCCACTACATTTAATGTTTATTATGAGCTTTTAAATGCATCTCTCAACACGACATTGTTTGTTTTATATAGCAATGTAATGTCTACCGTAATTAACGGGAAATACTTTTATAAATACTTCTTTACACATAACGTTAACTTTCCATTTATAAATGCTACAAATAACAACTTAAATTTCTATTTAAATATTACTTTAGTTAATTGAATGAAAATTTCTTTCACATTATAAATCAAATTGTTTTTAAAATGTAAATTGGTTTTAAAAACTTAATTTCACATTTGATTTGAATACAAACATTTACTATAAATTTGATACCAATACAATTTTGATTTATACAAAATTTTTTTTTATTATTTAAAATAATTCGTTCATCGTAATAGGTTAGTCCATAATTTAAATCAACGCATCTTTTGATGTACGCTGTCTAGCCCAGATTTCTATTACGTTGTAAAAACTTGCCTATTTGTTAATTAGTGATTTGCATATTTAATGACTCTTTATCACTCTATTACTTTCATTACCAAGAGTCGTCCAAATTTTATAAATTCTGGTTCGCAGATACTCTTCTTTTAGATTTTCTTTGCATATTTTTTTGTTCGACTTTGTAATGTGAATTTTTAATCTAAGTAAAGGGTAGCTGCAATAACAAATGTTTTTGTACACAACAATTTTGGTAATTTCAAGTAAAATTGATTAATTGTAATTATAGCTATTAATACAACGAGAATATTATGGAGGTTTACAATAAACGAGGGGCGTTGTCAGGTGGCGAGGCAAAGCCGAGTCACCTGCTGGCAACGTCCGGAGTCGGCTTTCAATCCTTAAAATTTGAGTGCTATTCAAAGCTTTATCTGGTATCATCAAAGACGGAAAGGTTGTATCTAACGTATTATAAGTAACCAAGATTATGTGCTGACATATGTAATACTAGACAAAAGTCAGCATGCTACACGCATGCGTTAAGTCACAAAATGTGAATTAGCTCCTAAAGAGCAGACAATCATGAACAATAATTAGCCTCAGCACTTACATTACCATTCATCGGTTATGAATATGAATGCAGAGCATGTTGGAATTTAGTAAAACGAATCGAGAGTATTCGGGTGTGCGCTCAGCACAAGTCATAATTCATAAATGTATTATGAAATGAATAAATATCAATAAATGTTTAACATAAAATAAGTTTAATAGATGATGATACTATAAAATAAAGCAAATATTTGAGTGATATTCCAAAGCTTTATTGTATCATCAAAAACAGAAGACAAAATGTTCGGAAAATAATGTTTAAACATAAAGTGAGTTTAATAGTTTATCGTAATTTAAAAAAAATGTTGGCACACCAATGTTTTTCAGTGTGTTATTCTGGAGAACCATTTGGTTCTTAATATATTATTTCTTTTTTGGATTTAAACATTTGTGTTTTCTTCAATTTCATCTGTCTTTTAATTCTGGTTCTTTTTCTCAAATATTTTTTGTCTTAGTTTGGTTTTTCCCAACTATTGAGCGTTTTTTGTTTCAGAAATACCGGAATAACGCACTGATGGTGACAAATAACAACAACAAAACCCCAAGATTAACATCTTTGTTTTGCACCATACCTATTTGTAGTAATTTCTTCATTTTTAATTTCTGTTGGAGAAAATGATTATTTAAACGAATAAAATCAATTTGAATTAGTTGTTTATTTATCAGTTCATTTACCATATTGCACACACAATCTCGTAGTCCCAATAAACCATAATACGTTGTTAATTTTGTACTGATACGTTTTCAAACATCCATCTACTATATTGTATTCAAACAACTACCGTGTGTCTAGTGCATCATTTTAGAAGCCAAAATCTACGATTTCGATTACCCTCTTAGTTATCAATATGAGCTTTGTTGTGTGAGATCCTTTGAGCTAAAATAACTCTAATTTATTTTTGTGTATGTTGATTTATTTTATCGTCAACCGACATAAAAGTGCGATGCATTACCATACTGATTTGCGATAATAAAGAAACATTTTATTGTACCTATTTCACCTGCAACCAATTTATAATAACGTATCTCGTGACTGTTTGATGTACAGATTACATCTGCTAATATTTATGTAAAACCTTCCACTCGTCTCATAATATCAAACATTATCGTTTTCACAAATTTTAATAAGCATAATCACAAATTCAATAGAAGAGACCTTTCTGATATGCAACCCGGATAGTGTCTAACGTGACCAACGTACTTGTCAGTGACGTGCTTTGCTGCAGCGGCGGTACATAAATAATACATACCCATAAATCGAAAATGTAATTAGACGAAAAGTTGACGTTACAGATAGGTACACACTACTGTAATAATAATAGAGATTTTTTCTACTGCAATTTCTATAGCTTTGTTTCCGTATTGTACACGATACGTAAATAGAAGCTCTTTCCGTACTGTTTTTAGGGATTTTAATAAATTTTAGTGTATAACCAAACAATTTTACAGTTTTAATTTTGACGTAAGAAAATTTCAAGTGAGGTTTTGTTTGTTGTCTGTGCCAAGTAGATTTTAATATTCGAAGAAAATTTAATGTTAATTTATGAAACAAAAACTTAACAAAGAATATTCTTCATTGACCGCGCATTTATGATTACATTAACGTAAATAAAATTGATTTTTAGTATAGGCAACTATACATACATATTAAGCTGCTTTATCTTCTATGAACTACAACATAAAAGTATAAATAAAAAAATCTGTCGTAATTTGTAGCAGCTAAATTTTAATAATAACAAATCGACATTAATCTACAATTGTAATAAATCTTGAATTTGTTCAGTGACTTTTAAGACATTTTTGTACTGTATGCAACATTCCACGATAACGTTTAATAACATGTTAAGGGTGTTCAGCTCAACTATTTTACAACTATTCTCTCTCACGTAGTTCTACAATATTATTTACTCATTGTTCAAAAATAGATTCTTTAAGCAAAGTTGTAAGAAAAAATCAAAACTATAAAAAGTAAACATTCCGGACTTCTGAAAAGATCTTTGGAGGTGAAGCGGAACCACTTTTTAACAAAATGTTTTTTGTAAACTCGACATGCAGGTGTTGTGAAATTATAGAACGGTAAATGTAAAACAAACTTCATCAATAAGGAGTCTTAAGCAAATATGTTCCTGATAAAAGTGTTGCAGTTTTTCATTGACAGTATTGAATATGTGCAGGATAATTGTCTCACAAGTTGGTGTAAAACTGCCTGCACAGTAAGATATAAATATCTTTCTTCGGTATGATGCGCATGTCATTATGTAAGGTTCAACTTGTTCGAGATGTGCTAAGTTACATCCATGATATATCAAACGCTGTCAAACGCTTTTGGCGTTGTCTTTTGTAGGTGGACCATTATATTGATTAAGCACCAATCCGTTCCCACAAAAATTTAGTCTTCTTTGTTTTACTGTGATGAAAACTATTTTATTTCTTTATTAATTTAATCTTCCATCAACTTGGTGAGCTTATAGTTAAAGACGAAAAAAGTAAATAATTATTAAATAAGCTCTCACAAAAAGTAGAAACGATGAAGTTAGGTTATAAATTTGGCAATTTCACAAAAAGGTGCGTTCAGCATTTCTTCCTAGAATTATTAGTGTATATAATTTTATTAAATTACAAAGTACGGTCGGCGGAAAAGTTTTTGTAACTCGTGACCAACGGCGATTAAAATCTCAACACATTATTTTGAAAAATAGCAAACTTTCAACAGCATTTGTTGCTAACTTTATTAGATGTCAACTACTCTAGCAACAACATAGCTTTAAAACCAAAAATTAATCAAATATTAACATTTATTTCTTGAAGTATTTGAAGTAAATTTTTCGGTCTGCAAACTTTGTCTTCGTGCGACAAAAGTAATGTTTACGGTTGGCACAAATTTATAAACACACACAATTTATAGTTCTTCAATACAGAATCACTTCACAAAACCGTAAACAATGGAGTATTTGTTTGTCTTCTTAAAGCCGTATTAAAATAAAACATTATTATTCTTCAGATGTTCTTTAAACCATCAAGTTATACGGTCTAAAAAGGTGGCATTGGGTTAATAAATGTAGTCATTTTAGTGTTTTGATTTAATAAAAGGTACATTGCTCCGAGCAGCAACCATTGTTCATTCTGCGTAATAGATTACACTTCTGCTTCGCAGTCAAACACTATCATAATTTTTCCATTGAATAGACTTATTTTATTTTTTGACTGAGTTCGAAAAGTAATGCACGTAAGATACGACATAGGGAATTTTAAATCCAGAATTTATAAGGTAAAGTTATGTGTATTCAGTATCAAACTTGACCAAAAATATCTATTATGGACATAATGACTTAAGGATAATAAAATAGTTTATGGGAGAAGTGTAGCTTGAATAAAAACCAGTGTATCACACTTTATCGAAAGTCTAAGATACAGAAAACGCTGCAGATTAGTATCGCTTTTCTCATGACTTTCAGTGTTTGTTTGCACAACACGATAAATTTATTCAACAGTGGAATGCATCTGCCTAAATCTAAATTGGTGATTAGGATTATTTCAGTATTTTCTAATAATTGGAAGTAGTTGGTTTAGTAGAAGTTTGGAGGCTATGGGAAAAAGACTAATAAAAACGATAGGATTTTAAGTCCTCAGGTGTTTTCCTAAGCTTATCAAAATTTTTCAGCTGCAAAACTGAAAAAAGACTAATGAGATGACGATATGATTTTCGGTAATTAGGTGTTTTCCCAAGTTTTATAATTAGAATGATCTGTACTACATGCCACTGGGTAGAAAAATCGTCAGCTGCACACACGTATATACCGTACCTCGTAATAGGTACTTGAATATTTTCCCAGATAGCAGACCATATCCGGGTACTTTTTCTGGAGTGTAGCAATGCATACATTTTTAAACTTTAGTGATTTTGACGCGTTAAGGTAGCAGACTCAAGCGGAAAGATGGTTCTAGAAAGTATTAACTATCTGGTTTCTTCTTCAGGTTGGTTTTCTGAAGGGTAACGTTTAGAAATCTTTTAGGTGTTTGCAAACTTACGCGCTTTTCTGATTTACTTCTAGCTCAATATCCATGTGTAACTTGTGTTAATTTACGAACTGAGAATAATTCCCGGTGGCTTCGGTGGAATCACCCTGCAAAAATGATTGCATGCATTTGTTTTTGTTGTTATTCAAAAGTGTGTTAAGTCCATCTTATTGCATTGAATGTGCGCTTGGTTTCCGGTGGTCTTAAGCTGGTCCACTGTCTACGGAGACAGTCTTTTTCTGCGACTGGAATAATTTTGGACATAAAGAAAGTTTGGAGTTGCATTCCAGCCTGCCCATTGTATCGTCATCATTGAAGAACTTTGACCGCTGATTCGATATCTTGTTGAGTTTTGAAAGCAATTATTTCGTCAAATTCCTGTCCCAGTATGTCTGTTTATTACTAGTCTTAGTTGTTCGGCACACTGGCGCTTCAACAGATAAAGTGACGGTAACAAAGGAATGGTCAAAATGATTGGTCAAAGCAGAAGGTAGCAGCAACAAAACCTTGTGAAATTCCTTTTGGTGATACAAAATCTACCAAATCAGGTACTTTGTTCAGGCCAGATGTGGATTCACCAGTGGATAGATGCTGTTGGTTTTTGTTTCCAAGTGTTTTGAATAATTTACGGTGTTTGGGTGTTATAAACCTGGAAACCCATTATAATCCGCTCCAGCAATAAATCGCCGAATTTTCATAATTTTCCTACTTCATTGAATATTTGAGTGAAAGTAAACGGCTGAGGCATCTCTATTACCACATTTGTTATTTGTAGGAAATGTGCACACTCTGTCAGGAGTGATGTTTGATAGAGTATTTGATGATGATAGCTGATCCACCTCTGCAATGTAATTTGTAAAGCAGGACTTAATAATTGGGCATATGTAATTCCTCGATGTAAAAAATTGTTTAATTAGGTCCTTCATTATACTTTTTAGCCTTGTATGTCATTGGACTGCTGATGCAATTGTTTGAATTTTGTATGGTGTTGCGGGAGAGAGAGACTCTGTTGTTTTTTCGTTTTTGAGTTACTGAGGCATATGTTAGTCATAGTTGAGATGGTGGAATTTCAGATTTGTTGGGAGGAGGGTACTGTTGTGGGCAATGGACTGGGAGTTGTTTTCTCTGTACGTCTTTATATAGCAAGTAACTTATAATTTTCGGGGTTCATTTCTTTGGCATCATTTGTAAAAGTTGTAAAACGGATTTTCAAGACTTAAAACGGCCATAATCTAAAAGTGTTTCTTTTGTATAGGTAAACGCTACTCTTAATTTTCTTTTTGTTTGTTGATAACCTTGACGCTTACTTTCCATACTCTTCATATTTATTTTCCTTTACTGCCCATTTATTAATTACGTTGTGGTGCACTTTATTTATTATTGTCCTTGTTTTATTTCCATTAAATTTCTTTCTAAGATGCGCATACTGATTACAATTTATTTTTACAACTTATTGTTTGATGCAATGTCTTAACTTACACCCATCATCGTTCACTGCTCAAAACGGTCTTCTCCCACTTTCACTTTGTTTTAGCACGTACACCTTATATCGATTAATCTTTATACTAGCATTATACAAGTTTATCCTATTACTATACAATACGCATGGCCAATTTTATAGAGATTGATACGATGATGCGATCACTGTAATATGTTTCCTAACTGTGTGGGCTAGTATGTCTTTTGCATTTTATAGAATAATAGTTGTTTTTTAAAACAATTCATTTTTTTTAAATCTGTTTAGGTGCATTTCAACATCATTTTGATAGTTTCTATTTCGTTTGGTGTGTGACAGTCTTCCATGTGTATGAATTATATATTTGGTTGATATGCTTGAGAATGCTGAGTTGAGGTCAGTTAGAAGTCATTAATATGTAAATTACCTGGTATTGCAGATACTGAGTTTCTAATTGCTTGAAGTTGGTCAGTCATTTGGTGTTGAACTTGAAAGGTTTGCATCCTCTAGGAAGTTGGTGAAAGTCCCCTGCACTCAAACATTAACTATCCTATTAGAAATATTATTATAATTATTTTGTATTGTATTGAATTTATTTAGATTTAAAACGAATTGACTCGCGTTATCGCTTTATTTCGCACGGAACAGGTTGATGACTTCGATAAAAATTCAATCAAGAACTGATGTCAAAATGATTACCGTAATTGTCAACGTTTTACCACTTATAGTAAGGAGCTTTATCAAGGCGAAAAACAAACTCAGACTGGAAAATCTTGGTTTGCTGACAAGTTGATTATCTGAGTAGTCTATATTTTAAATTCTCGTTTGCTTGTTTCAAATTTTTTTTTACTCTTGGATGAAACCTCTTACCATATATGGCGAAACGTTGACAACAACAGTTACCATTTTGACACGATCCAATCCTGAAAGACGTTTTGATTTTGACAATCAATGTTGTGACGGTTTTTTCTATATTTTGTCATAATAAATTTCTGGTTTCGCTCTGGCAGTTTAAACAACTAAACGTTAGTGACGGAATTTACCGAGAGAAGGCATTGAAATTGACTTCCTTTCTTATTCCTGGCATTCATTATTTATTTCCGCGTTATTGAATAGTTGGCTTCGACAAATCGTATACGTGCTTCCTCGTCATTGCAAAAAGACAAAATACTTTTTTTTATTAAATAAAATCCGTGAATTGTTTTGTTCCTTGCAAGTCGATGAGTTCCTTTATTAAATAAATGCTGTATTACGTTATTTAGATTTTGTGCGCGGTCGAATGCCGTAAGTAAAACGATTTTTCCTTATCAATGCAAGCACCGTTTTGGTATCTATTTTAGAATTTATACCTAAGAGACAAATTAATGAACAACTAAGGGCAAACTGGCTTTTGAATTGCGTTCCATGCTTTACTCACGCCGTTGGTGATATCTTTGCCTCTGTATTATTCAGTGAGGTAGGAGTACCTGGGTTTTAAGTTACATCTGTCTTATGCGCGTCGTTTTAAAACTTACTTGATTATAATTAACGTGTCGGCTAGGGAACCGATCGTTATAATTCGTAATTAATTAATAATTAGCGCCTTTTGTGACAATCTTTTCCGTTTTGGTATCCATTTTAGAATTTATACCTGGGAGACAAATTCATGAATAACTAAAAGCGAAACTGGCCTGTGAATTGGTTTCATTCTTTATTCACACCGTTGGTGGTATTTTTTCTACGTATCATTTAGTGAGACATAGTTTTTAAGTTATATCTGTTATGCGTATCCTGTTAAAACTACATAATTATAATTATGTGTGTGTATTAGAACCGATCGTTATAATTAATAATAATTAGCGCCGGTTTGTGACAATCTTTGTGATTGCAGGGCTCACGACAAATTATTTTCACATATATGTTTGTGCCAACATTTCGGTATTAGTTTAGCCATTTACTTTTGTTTATGTAATTAGAAAAAACTCAACCCAACTTATTTTGAATTAAACTCATGTATCGAAACGAAGATTACCTATTCGGCATGGCCGTAGTGTCTTTCTTTATTTTGAGGAAAAACAATGATATACATTGTTAGATAAGTAAATAATGAGATTATCTGTGATGCGATCTGTATTAGTTGAGCAAATTCCTCTTCTTGAATATTTATCTGTAACACCAAGAGTATGTCTTTATCGACAAATTATATGTTTCTACTTTATCAGTTTGTTTCTTGTGTCTTGTTCTAAGTCCCAACTGCTTGTGATTGATAATTACACCTCGTAGAGTGGCGCCCCTTTTGTCTGAAAGTATTTTTCTATTACTAAGTTTCTAAAATCGTTTACGACCTCTTGCCGACAGTAGCCATTGGGTGGTGTTTCGAAACGAGACTACGATCTTTTTAGAAAAACAAATTTTTGACGATCACAAAGTGTAACAATGTTAGAAAACCTTTATTGAACTAAAAACCTACACTGTGCTTAAACACAACACACTAATTAGGTATCGAAATTCCTCCCAATAATTTCACTATACCATGTTTTACATACATAAAAGTATTTAATCTAAATTATCATACTGTGTTCAAAAAATATAGAACAAAAACGTATCTGACTCAACGCTTAGGTATACGATAGAAAGAATTAAACGTAAAAGATGAAAAATTATTTTACGACTCTACACCCACCAAATCATGAATGTTTGGCAAGAAAATCGCAAATGGTCCGAAATTAAATGGAATATATTTTTGAAACAAAATTTAATAAATAATGTTAAATCAAAATTTGATTTATTTAAGCAATCAAGACACTTCACCCATTTATTACCCCATACTTAATTTAAATTTACGATAAAACAAATCGAAACATCATCATAACGTTCGTTGTGCACGCATTTCAAAATTTGTCAGACCTAAATATAGAACGTACGTAAAAAATTTCAGATAAGTTGCTACGTAAAGTAACGAGCGAAATCGTTAATTGGTTGAATGCTAAAAATTAGTTATTTTGGACCTTTGTTGAAGAGTTTGTATTTATAACCAGGCTTGCGTTTTAGCATGTGATCGGCTAAAATTAAAATCGGCAATTAAGCTGCCAATCTGATATTGGCAGTGCAAATTAAGAACGTAAACAAAGATTGACCGCAACAAGGTTTTTTTCAGGTATAACAGAAGCAGCGTAATTAGGGAAAATATTCCCATTTTCGAAATTACTATTACTTTGACCGTTTGTTTTTAAAATTTTGCAACCCACGAAAAGAGCCTAATAATATTTGCAAATGGGTGCCAAAAGTGTAATGGAGTGTATGAGAAAAGCTTAATTATATACATGAAAACTTTACCTTCACGCCTACGATTTATATACACTACTTTTTTCATGTTCAGAAATAAGTTGTTACTGTCGGTTAGTGCCATTGTCAAACTAAAAAGTCAATTAGATAATATTATATTTACAAACTCCATCTGTCTTGCGTTGTTCATATTCATCCTTTACTGGATTTTCGCTTATTTTTTCTGTTTTTCCCATTTACTATGGGCGATTATTGAAGTGTTTGTTCTTTATATAAAATAATGCTCAATTCTGGTGTTAAGAGTCGCCAAATGCTAATGTATGTTGGATTGTGCGTAAGTCTGTCTGTTCGACTCCAAAAAGAATCTAATCCGTTTTTCTCTCTAGATCAAATACTGTTGGGTTAAATTAAACACATTTTGTAGTTTATTTTTCAGAGCAATTCAAAATTTTGGTATTTTTTCTTCATTGCAATAACTAGAAAAAATAAAACATTTTTTGTGGTATACCAAAACAAACATGACACATACAGAATGGCGCATGTCAATTTCCTTTAGCGGAAAAAAGCAAATACATGAAATGGGACAATGTCACGTTGGTTAACAATACATATAATATAAATGTATTGTTGTCAGCTCCTGGTTTTTAGTTTCATATTATTTTTTTACATCCACGAATATTTACACAATTTGGACAATAAATTATTTTCTTTAAAAGTTTTTTTTTACTTCTGAGTTTAAATAATAACATATTTTGATTTTTAAATTTCATTATATTTTCACTTTCAAGAAAAACTACAGAAATAATGTAATTGCCATAGCTTGTAGTTTATTTTTTAATCACTTTTCTTGAATGTTGTTCATGATTGTCGTGACTTCTAGGAGAAAAAAAAACACTGAAAAATAAAGGTAATAAAATAAATATCTTAGTACTGTCTTCTACACAAAACTCTATTACTTTGAGTACTTTTTAATGTTTTTATTTAAAAAAAAACTATAGAAAGGTAGTGTTTATAAAATTAAAAAAAAATCTTTTTCTAGATTTTGGAAAATAAATAACATATTTTTTCCAAAATATAACGTTTCTTTAAATAGAATTAATTAAAATAGAATTATTGGTTAATAGTTGTAGTATTACGTAATGAAAGCATAATATCGGAAACGGAACTGTGGAATCAGCCATAAAAAAAAAAAAGAAATGAGGAAGAACAGCATTTTCAGGAGAAAATAAAGAACAATGAGGTCGCTGTTAAATGAAGAAAAAGCTAGAACGGAAAAGTTAGATTGAAAAAATGAATGATAAGGAAAATAAAAAAATAAAATTTAATCAGGATACGACGAATGAACAAATAAAGCAAACAAAACGGGAAGTAAATTTTTTTAAGCAAAATATGGGAAAATAAACGCAATAACTTAGTGGCTAGGTCAAAGTAGAAACATAGATAGAAAAAAAAATATTAGGAAAGGGTGGGAGGAAGATGCCAGAAAAGTTTACATGGAGGTCACATTTGCAACAAGATATTAAAGAAGAAGTAGGGCAAAAAAAAAGATTAATTAAAGTTAGAAAGTAAAGGAAGGATGCAGAAAAATGGAAAAAACTAATCTAAGCATAGATGATGCAATTAAAGAAGGAGAGGAAGAAACATAATTATAGGAGGAGATTGTAATGCCAGAATATGTGAGGAAGGAGGAATGAGAATTAATGAAATAATAACACTTCAGTGAACAAGAAAAATAGATGAACAGGGCAGAAAATTATTTAAAAAAAAAGGGACAATTATAAACGGAAATATGGAGAGCAAGGGAGCAGAGGAGAATATGCATATATAGTAGGAAGAGGGGAATCAGTAATTGGATATGTGATAGTTAACGAAAAGTACATAAGACATAGACATTTTTTAGAATAGTCTGCAAAGGAAGGAATCAGACTAATCAACTTTTAGAAGTATATCTGAGTGAAGAAAACAAGGAAAAAGAGGAAAACAGAGATATATCAAAAATCGAACAAGAAACTACAGAAATATATAAGATGGTGTGAAAGAAAAAGATAAGTGCACATTAGAAGAAGAAGCAAAAATATAGTAAAGAAAATGGAAGAAAAAGTAAAGAAAAATAAAGTGTAAAAAATTTAAAAAAAGGAGAAGAAGATGAAAAAAAACAAATAGATGTAGAAGATTACTTTGTTAAGTTGAAAGTACGCATCCCGACAGGTTTTGGACACAGAACCACCTGTAATTAGACCTGATGTTTGTATTCGCCATCGTGCACGAAAACGTCACCACAAATGACAACAGCGTTTGTGTTCTACTCTAATCCCTTCTATAAGAAAAATAAACTACTTTAAGTAGAAGAGTATAAAAAGGGATGAAAAAAGGCTAAAACCGGAAGAAAAGAAAAAAAGATCAAAAAACAAAAGTAGTGATTTTTTGAATTATCTGACTTCCAAAAAAAATTGCAACACCTAGAAGTTGTTGAACAATTTTAATGAAATTTTCAGGAAACGTCTATTTTCATTAAAACAAAGTGATGATTAAAATTTAAAAACAAAAGAACAAAAAGCTTAAACAGTTTTTGAATAATGAGTTGCTTCGCCTTATTTGTAATGCACTCATCTAGACGGCTTGGCATGCTATCAATGAAGTGATTCTATAGCTGCTCAGGCATATCATCCCAAGCTTCTTGGAATTCGTTGCTGAAGATCGTGTAAATTATCTGGAGAGTTTCCGGTAAATTACCCAGTCGCCTACCAATCATATCCCATACATGTTCAATTGGCGACAAATCAGGCGACCGAGCAGGACATGGGAGGGCGGCAATGTTAGATTTTTTCCAAAACCGTGTTGTAGCCCTTGCCGTATGAGGGCGCGCATTATCCTGCTGGAAAATGGAATTTTGCAGCCCTGAAGATATGGAAGGCCAACTGGTTGTAGCAAATTAGCAATGTAACTGAAGCTACGTTGGCGTTGCCGTCAATAAAGACTAAGGGTGATCTTCACTATAACATATTGCACCCCATATCATAACCCTTGAGTGAGGGCTGTGTTGCGTTCCACAAAAAATGTTTAATTTTTACGTTTCCTACGCATCCGTCTGACCCCTACGTCCATCGTGGGCCCACAAGCAAAATCGGGACTTGTCACTAAACACAATTTGATGCCATTCTTAGCCGCCCACTAACTTCCTTTGTTGCTCCACTCTAGTCTGCGTAGCCGGTGAAGTGGTGTGCAAGAGGAAGAATAAAAATGGACGATTAAGTGAACGTAACCCATAAGATCTTATCCGGCGACCAAACTGAAGACATTGACATCCTAAGTCCTGTACCTCTTATCCAATCATTTGCAATTGATCGAGTTGTTGAAAATCTATCTCTTTGTGGCCAAAACTCTTATGATTGTGAAACATTTTGAGTATCTGTAGTCCTTCGAGGACGTCCAGATCCACGGCGGACGATGTTGAACCCCTCTCCTCGGGACAATTTGGACCAACATCTCAATACCGGATGAAACATTTCGGTTTACACGACGAGCAATGACTTGAGCGAAAAAAGTCCGGCCTCTTCATACCAATAATACGGCCACGTTCAAAATCACTTAATTGGACAAAATAATGATGTTGACGTACTGTCGGCATTGTTTTCAAGTTTAGAATGAAATTGTGAAGAAACAACAACAATTTGCAAACTTGACAGTTACTAAATCGTCTAATACTTCAAATTTATTGTTACTATGTGCTATTGAAACAACAGGCAAAAACAAAAACTACTGGCTAGATTTTATTCAAATTTTAATCATCACTGTGTTTAATAAAAATAGACGTTTCCTGATAATTTCATTAAAATCGTTTGACAACTTCTAGGTGTTGCAATTTTTCTGAAGTCAGTATATATGAAGGGTTTTAAGTGCTGGATTAGTGAAAACATAACTAGAAGAAACAAATTGGAAAGAAAAGAAGGGAAGATGGCAGAAGAGTTTACATAGAGACTGGGCATTTTGCAACACAGGAAATGTGAGAGGTAAGGCAAAAAGGAGGTATAATTAAGTGAGTTAGAAAGCAATGGAGAGATGCAAAAAATAGAAGAGAAATAAGAATAATGAAAACGTATGTAAAGATTCGCCATAAAGGGAATATGAAATAGTAACAGTTCATGGAAAGGAAATGAAAGAAACTAAGTAACTCATAGAGGTTGCAATAAGAGAAGGAGAGAAAGAAAAATAATTATAGGAAGAGATATAGTGGCAGAATAGAAGAGGAAGGAAATGATGTTAAATGGAATAATAAAAATAAGACTTCAATGGACAAGAAAAATAAATGAACATTGCAGAAAATTATTAGAAATGTGCGAAGAGGGCGGACAATTATAATCGGAAATATAAAAAGGGAGTACAAGGAGAATACACACACAGTAGGAAGAAGAAAATCGGTAATTGGAATTGAAATGGAAATAAAGGTAAAGAAAATTAAGTATAGAACAAAAACACAAAAGTAAAAGAAATGATTGACTGAATAGTAGATGTAAAAAACAAAAAAAATTAGCAAAGAGAGAAGTAGAACGAAAATGGCCAAATAAATGTAGAATATTACAAAACTTAAGAAAAACTACAAAGAACAGAAAATATTAAATGAGGCGCAAGTATGGAACTTTTAAATACAGAAAGAAAAAGAAAAAAATGGAAGATCAAGTATACTGAAAAGAAATGGACGGAATATTGTATGAACTGCTAGAAGGAAAATTAAAACAACAAATAGATAAAAGTAAAGAAAACAAAAGAAATGGGAAAAATGTATAAAGAAGAAGTAAAGAAGCAATAAGAAAAGTTAAAAAACAACGGAAAGCACAGATGGAACTGAAAAACAATGGTGGAAGTATAGGGAGAGAAAATGAAGAAAGGTTTAGAGTAGATTTAATAAAATATGTTGACAAAGGTTTTACAGAACAGTGATAATACGTCAATTAAATAAAGCAAAAGAAAAGAAAGAAATTAAAATTTGTAGAGGTAGAAGTATAACAAATGTACGATGTAAAATACATGTTGTAATTTTAAGAAAATGTCTGGAGAACGAGATGGAGAAAAGGAGGTACTATGAAATTTAAGTGTGGCATTCTGGACAATGAAAGAGCTTAGGCAGGAATGTCCGTTGAGCCCTAGTCTATTTTCAAATTTACATTGAAGGTTTGGAAAAATTTGAGAAATATCAAATAGAGCGGTAATCGGTAATATAGGAAGTTACTGTTACCGAATGTAGATGATATAGTAGACTTAGCTAAGAACGAAAATGAAATGAGACGTGTAATTAAAGTGATAAAGGAATATTTTACAGAAAAAATTTACACATAACAAACGTAAATAAAAAGAATAATGGTTTTCCAAAAAGAAATAGAGAAGAAAATAGAAAGTGGTAGAAAGGGGAGAGGAAATCGAATGTAGGTAAGTGTAGATATCTGGGATATAGAATAAAGTATAACAATAAACATGAAGCTCATATAACGGAATTAACGCAGAGAAGAAAGGGCATTATAAGCAAAGTATGGGGGTTAGAAGAAATAATGTTTGGGAATGATATTAAAAGTGGATCTTTGAAAAAGCTAGTGATAAGTGTCATGATGTAAGAAACGGAGTTATGGGAATAGAAAGAATGAAATAAATTAGAGAGAGTTCACGTGAGGTACTGCGAATAGACAGACTAGGAAAGGAAACGCCAAGCTACATAGCCGAAGAGAAATGTAAATTAGAAAAGATAAGAATACAAACAGAGAAGTTGGTAATGAGGTAGGAAGAAGGGTTAGAAACAAGAAAACAAATTTTATTAGTGCTGGGAAAGAGATAACGAAGAAAAGAATAAACCTAAACAAAAAGACAGGAAGTTATATTATCAAAGAGGAGGATATGAAAGTGAGGAGGTAGTCCAGTAAAGAGAAAAAAAGAAATATGGAAGACGAAATTGTTAGGAAGGATATGAATAATCAAATACAAGAGAAAAGATCAAAAATAAGAGAAAGCAAATACATTAGATAGAAGAAGCTCCAAGAATAAAAGAATAATAACTTAAATTTTTTGAATTGAAAATTGGAAAAATGATAACATCGTTGAATATAACTTTCAAAAATTGGTCATATTTAGTAATATTTAAAAATATTTTTAATTATTCAGTGTTTCAAAAGTTGTGGTAGCTTAAACTTATTTTTAATGGAACACACCGTATTTTCTTGAAAATCTGTCAAATGTTTTAAAAGTATAGCATGTGAATGTATTGTACCGGGTATTTATCAGTAAAGAATATGACTACTTTATGAATACATTAACATATGTTATATTTTTTAAAGCTCATTTTGAGCCTTCTAGAAAATATAGTGTGTTGTATTTTAAAAAATTTTAGAACATTCTATAATTAAAAATATTTTTAAATCTGTACATTCAAAACCTGTGCAAATGTGACCAATTTGAAAGTAACATTATATTTTTTCCCAACGATGTTACATTCCCCCAATGTCAGAAGTTTGTCACTCTGTATTTAGGAATGACCTTCACGGTACTATTACATATGAGAACTAAAAGTCTGTAGGCTTTACATGTTTAACACAAATTGTAAAAAAAATTTATAAAAAAATTAAGATACTGTAATTTTTGTCCGTAAATACAATATTTTTTCAGTTTTCATAAATGTTTACGGTTTCTCATAACTTATACCCCACATATACTATATCGTTTAAAAAAAAGTCCTTCAATTTTTCGATTCTAGCTGTATTATTAAATTATCCTCATTTCAGGAAAAGCAACTAATTTATAGGTACTTTTAATTAATATTATGATTAAATAAAACAAAATATGAAACGTTTGGTTATTTTTTATAACTTTATCGTACTTTAATTAATGTAAACTATTAATTAATACTGACGCAATGTGAAAACTACTAGAATCCGTACAATAATGTTGGAAAAATTTATAATAATATGTTTTGTACTAGGCAAAGAAAGCAAAAGCAACATACGTTTTTCATTTCCTTTTAATGATGAAAGATACAGACAAGCTTTACTAATATGTACAATCATGAAATTTAAAACTTGACACCACAATTTCTGTAAACAAAAGTTTGCACATTGCAGCGGGCTTACGGGTATCATTTACAATTCCAACAGCAGGTAGTCTCAGCAGGGGCTATCTTATAGAAGGACTGTAGAATGAATCATTACACTAAGCACGTTTGAAAATAGCATGTTGTTTATTTAATTTTTTTGAAGATATATATATTTGAATTTATCGCTAATTAAACACCATAGCTCGATTAATTATCGAATCAAAATTGTTTAGAAATGTTTAAAAATAAAATTAGAAATAATTTTGATTTAAAAACGTCTACAAGCAATAACTTTTAAAATTAAATCAAAAAAACTAAACTTGGTTATTTGGATTGACTGATTATTACTTATTTTTAAATAAATCTAACCTACTAACTTAGTGTAAATTATTAAAAAAATCATTTAAACTCTCTATTCATAATATTTAGTCCTTACAAAAGTATATATTTTATGACGTTTCATTTTTTTCTGTAGTTAATATAAAAGTGAAAATAAAAACTAAGGCAATTCTTATTGTCAACGGTATATATTTATTTTTGACAAGAATTTATTACATAATTATAATTAAGATACCAAGTTATAGTTTAAAATTAAATGAAAACGTTTTTTTTTTAAATAAATGTATTACTATATAAATAAATATAAGAAATCAATAATGGGTGTGACCTCCATTATTATTGATACATTCTGGAGGCGTCTGCTCATTGACGCTAATCAAGGTATCAATATAATTAATATTAATCGTTTCCCATGCGGTATCAATGGCTGCAAATTAGTGCATTACAGGTTTACTGGTATGAAATTTGGCCCTTGTTGTCTTCGGATAACAGCAAGTATTTCGAGCCCAAAACATTTTCGATAATGTTAAAAATCTGGGCTTTTGCTGGCCAGGGTAACAAAGCTCAAGTTATTTTCTCGTATCCAGTTGCAGCACAACCCGCGAAGTATAAGTTTATCATATCCCGATAGTTAATTATCAGGATGTTCCAAGAAAATATGTGTAAATAGTGTAAATTACTAACGTAACGTTAAGTCGTTAATTATAGTTACATAACTCTCCTTTCATAAGATATAGTTCATATTAATATGCTTATTGTAAAGCTTCGTACATACCTGAACAACAAAACCGAGGAACAACAGAACAAAAGAACTGAACGGCAATCGGAACATTAATTTGGACATTAATTTGGCATGTTTAGTTTTTTGATTTAATTTAAAAGTTATTGCTTGTAGACGCCTTTTTAAATCAAAATTATTTCAAATTTTATTTTGTAAACATTTCCTAAACAAATGTTGATTCGATAATTAATCGAGCTATGGTGTTTAATTAGCGATACCTTCAAATATATTCTTTAAAGAAAAATTAAGTAAGCAACGTAAATTGCCCGCTTTCTAAAAACGTTTAGTAATGATTCATTCTACAGTCCTTCTATAAGATAACCCCTGCTGAGACACCTGCTGTTAGAATTGTAAACATACCCTTAAGTCTGCTTCACAAAATGTGCAAACCTTTTGTTTACAGAAATTGTGGTGTCCAAGTTTTAAATTTCATTAGTGTACATACCGGGACTGTGTTAGGATGAACGGATACATTAAAGAGCGGGTGAAGAACAGAGGAAAGATTGAATTTAGATAACTCGTTAACCAAAGACAAACGCAAAATGCACTTTACGAATTAAATTGTTTTTGTCCCTTCGATTCATATTAGGAAAAGATGGGCGTCAATTCCTAGACACCCTGTATACTTATTAAACAAAACTAATTGTACTAAAAAATAAAACAGTACTGAAATATTTAATTTTTAAATGTGTTTAACAATGTTAATTTGCAAAAGCCTTTTGACTTATTCAAAAGAACTCAACGAAGTACAATTATTTATTACTTTTTCATTCATAAGTTCTTTATATCGTAGTAAGAAACCAGAGACTGGTAAAAACAATGAAATGTTATAAATATTTCAGGTTTCAAAACCTGAGTTAATCAAATTTTCGTTTAACTTTTGTGTTGTTTTATTTAATTTCTTCAGTACAAACAATTTTTTCGAAAGTAATTAGATGGATTTGCAGGACTTCGGTTTCATTAAATTTAATTTGGGTAAACAATTTTTTGCAATTTTAATTAATTACCAAAATACATTAAGCATTAAAACACAATTTTGCCACAACATACTTTTTTCGTTATCGTGTCCTATGCAGAAGTAAATAATAAAGTAATAAAAACACACAACGTTTGAATATACAGACGTAAAATTTTAAAAGTTTTTAACAAAATGCTATCGTTGTTTTGCCATTGTTCTTGGTTTTTGAAGAATGACGCCATTTGTTAGCGAATGTGCAACATACATTTTCTTCGAGAGCTACGTGCATACAATCGAAATTTTATACAAAGAGATGTGAGCATTCATAACATAAAATTTGTGTACTTAACAAAACCGGTTGTATTTTTTATTTTATTAATACTGCTTAGTATTACGACCTATGCTTTATAACTATGCCGTCTTACTCTTCTTGAGGATAGAAAAAGAAGTTAGTTTACTTTGCTTAATCACTTTATTTTAGTAAGAGATAGTTTAATTAATGTTTACAGAATAACTTAGGAAATAATAATCTTACTGATTTATATCTCATCTTTTTAAATACAGGGTATTTCACGTACCCGTGCAGTTAGAAAGAGATTCTCTTAATATAAAATTCTAGCATCTTTTCATAATTGATTACCTTAGTATATCAAATATTTGACAAGAGTGACGACACTTCTAGATATACCGAAATTTGACGTCAACTACGACACATGCCTTACCAACATGACCGTGTTGAATTAAGGGATGAATTTGAATTTTATTTGAAAAACATAGATATAGCATCAATTTCAGGTATATCCCTGCACTTTGAAAATATTTTGGTTAAAAATTCAGTAGTCGATTATGCCTCTGATACCAAATCTTAGTCAACAACTTTTTAACTAGCGGGCTACAAGAATCACTCTGTATATTGAATCAAACATTGCAAAAAAATTTAATCCAAAATCAAATGTTCTGTGTGATTATTTTTAGCAAATATTCGTAACGTAAGTTGAAACATAAATAAAATTAATTGTGCAATACAGGGTGATCACAAAGATTAGTTATGGCTATTTTCAAATAGTATTAAGTCTGCGTTGAAAATCAAGGTAACTTTATTAATACAATTATGGTCTTCTTCTTTGCGTTGTTGGATCGCTAACTGCGCCATTTTTAAAACTAACAAACTTATACAGGCTGTCCGTTTTTGAAAGTGCTAGTGGGATTCGCTTATCGTAAGAGATATAAAGTCGGTTGGGGTTAATAGGCAAAGTTGCGCATTTTTATGCTAAATTACAATCTAAAAGAATTTTTTTAAATTTTCGCCGATAAATCACCAGAGCCAGATTACTTCTAAACCAAGACATTATTCAGACACTTTTCATGGAGAATTCAAGTATGAAGCAAGATCTGAAGCAGATATATTTTTCTGTACACGTTCTCAAACGTTAGTCCAACTCCAGCTGAGTGTTTCTGTAATTTTTAAATGTTCACTTCTTATGTAGGGGTCTCAAAATATTTTATATAATGAAATCCTGACTGACATAAGTTGCAAAACAAACGGACAAATTCTTACCATAGATTTAGTTGACACTTATCATTGAATTGATGTTATTAAAGGGTGCCATTACATTTTCATTTCTTGGCCAGAATGTAAAAAATGCCAAACCATAGTGATAATATTTCGGAACACACACAAATATAGAACAAAATTTGTTACATAATAAATATTAAGTTCATATAAGATTATCGCAAATAAACTTTAAACAGTAATAACGTGATAAATATGAAAATAACAACATTTTAAGCATTATTTGATTTGAATTTTATTGATATTTCTTACAGATAATTAATTTAAAAAGGTCACGTGCATTCACGTTTACTTTTAAAAATTTTTAAGCTATAAAATCGTTAAGGTCAGATACTAAATTTTAAACGCAAAACACAGATTACACTTAAGCAGATATTTAGAAACGATTCTTGATTATTTATCTATTTCGCTTCTTAAAAACTGGCCATTGCACCATTGTAATAGCGAAAGAGAACAACAACTGCAGCAGATTGGTGAACAAGGAAGACAGATAATTCGGAAAAACTCAGAAAGAACGGTAAAAACCATAAATCAAAAATGAATTACTATTACTTAAAGAAATGTCAACAAATGATGCTACCAATATTACTTTTAACCCTTTACAAGTGGTAATTTGTCTCTGCTCAAGCATTTATGTTCTCGAATTTTTAATTGCACTCAACAATTTTTCGGTTGGTTTGGCATATTCCGTTCCAGACGTTCACAAAAACTTGTATAAAATGCATTAATCCGCTATCTATAAAGAAACAAGTCCAACCCCCAACAATAATGAGTCCGGGTTCCTTAAACACGAAACAATCAACAAACACCGTTAGCACTACGGAAATATTATGCTGTCAAACTAGGAAATTAGCCCGACTTTACCTGACTGCAAGCAAGATATAACCATGCTAATACAAATAGCAGGTTAAGAATCGAAAACAATTGATCAAATTATGCAGCGTTGGCAATTAAGTAGAACTGAACAACCGTCGCAGCGCAATTAATGTGTCGAACATAAGACAACAAGTTCAGTGTACACGTGCAGCAATATAGTACCCACACGGTTCGTATATTACATAAACGTAGTACCGTTTGTATTCATGTCAGCATTTCGCATCATTCTTGTAGATATTACTCACGTAGCATAATGCAAATAAATCGTACATAAATTCAACGATCAATACTCTTCTGTTTGGTGCAAGCGGCTATACAACCCTAAACGCCACACAAATTTTCCTTCAGCAAAATTAATAGCTCAGTTAGAGCTGGTACTGTGTCAGAAAGTCCCTAGACTTATATACAATCTATTGGTCCATCTACTCCAATAACAGTCGCTTTTGTGGAATGTAACTAAGAAATCAGTACAGTAAAAATCAAAATGTGGGGTGGAAGCATAAAAGCCGCTAGAAACGTAGTGCTCGAAAGCAGAGAATTTACTATACCCTGAGTATATTCAACCAACAGGTATTCGCCACGCACAAAAATCAAGGAGCAACAGTAAAGGCTCGACAAGCACAACCAAAAAACTCAAAAGAAAAATTTTGGCAAACGCCAAGGACCAAAGATGGATTTGGTGTAAGCGAAGATCATAATTTTTAGTACGCGATTTATCTGTTCTGTCGGGTTAGCCCTTGCGATATCAAACCATATATATAAAATAGTTGTGGAGTACTCTGCACATAGCTTGAAAACATTTACTTCGAAACTGAACACTATTATTGCTAATGTAGATACTGACGTGCCAAAGAGAAGAAACACTTCTTCCAAAAGTTTAGTGACCGAAATTGCGGTAACAGTACATATGAAAAGAAAAGAAAAACTTTTGTGAAGCAATCTGCTACAACCAATATGTAAAGTTACTCAGAACGAGGTAAAGAACCTACAATGTCACAACAAAACAACTTGCCACGGGCGATTAGGTTTCGGAGCGTAAATCTTTGAAGAACCGATCTGATCAACTTCATTTATTTATGTATTCGTATGGTACATTTTAAATATTGCATTGTGATGTAAGTGTTATGTATTTTGCCCCCTGAAGATCAGTATAAACCTGTATAGTGTGGTGACAAACCGTGTGCAATTGTGGATTTGTTCGTTTTGGCAAAGCATTTGCTTTAAAGTTTAAGAAAACCACTAAACCTAAACATGCCACTTAGTATCTATATGTAATAATATTAATTAAGTGTAAACATTATATCGTAGAAGGTAAATAAAACATAAATATAACAGCACAGCCATTCCATGACGACATGAGCGCTGCACAGACTGAACAATGCCAAACATAGCGGTTACATAAGCGCGGAGCTTCGCTTTCATTGTCTTATAAGTCCCACTATGACCCAACACTGGTGGATCGTGATAATCACGGATAATCTTTTCGCTGCTCTGAAGGAATCACTATTTTCTATGTGTTATCTCTAGTAACTGGTGCTTTAGCTTGAAGTTTGAAGAATATTATTGGTAACTGACCAAGAAAAAATAGTTTGGCCCACGAAAAGATACGATGAACATGTCATTATACCAACTGTTGGTAATTTTTAAGGCAGAAAAGGCATCGCTAATGGAAACCGAACTGATAACGATAAAATAACTGGAAATCCATATCTTGTCTCTTCTATGAATTAATGAGAATTTTTACTGCTGTAAGCACAATGCCCAACGAAGCAAACGTGATGAAGGTTCCTAAGCTAACTCAACCCTTTCTGACATAAAAGACGTAGTTTGTCAATGATCCATAACAAAACGAATGGTTTCTTTCCTTAGTAAAATAATTTAGTTGAGCTTTGGTCAGAGAACGGCTAAGGGAAAAATTACATTTTTTATTTTCATCTAATTGTTGTTCGAGTATGAAGCAAAGACCAAAGAAACGTCAGAAATGCACTACTTGGAGGTAAAGAACAACGAGTAGATTACGACCTGTTTTTTACTAATTCTAACACAAATCAAAGCTGGTGTTGGTGTAGGTAAAGTACCAGCAACCGCAGTAACCGACGTAGACAAAATAGAGGAATATAGACTAGAAAGTTCCAATAGCGTAGTAGTCTTTTGGAAAAGCGCCATCCTACTCCAATTATTTGCGTTTAGTAGCGTTGTTGTTAAATCAGTAAGGTTCGCTGAAATGGGTGTCTTTCTGTATCGTTAGCATTTGTTAATCGTGTTTGACAAAATGCTGCACGTGTTTGTTTGTATTCAGCATTCTTCGGAAATATGTATGTCCTGATGCGTGTAATCGAAGGTTGCAGATAGCAACCCCATATGAGTTCCTCCTTAGTGGTTGGCTGATCTACGATAAAGTACCGTTGGAGGTAATTGAGTGAAGATGGGCAAACAAAAATTTTGTTTTTGCCGTGGTGATCTTACTTGCTCGAGTTTTGTTGTTTGTGTGGGGCGCTCTGTGGTTAGTGCTGCGGTGGATGCTGCCGTGTTGTGTGTGTTGTGTGATTGTTGTTGCAGATGCTGCCTTGTTTTGAGTTTTGATGTTGGTTGTTAGTGGTGTGTGTGTTGTATTCGACAGTTAAGACGTTGAAACTTGGCGTGATAAACTTAGTGAGGTGTGTCAGGTACGTGTATGCAACAGGCAGTACTTCGAACCTGGCGTCGCTAGTTTCATGGCTTGTGGGGGAAGCACGTTGCTCTAACGCACAGTTGAATCGCTGCAGAATTAGTCCTGTTATTTCTGGGAGAAGTATGTGGGTGGGCGTTTGATTGTACGACGTATGTGCGTCCTCAGAAGTTGTAGGTGTTGTAGCGGTTGTGACGTTTGCGGATGTCGCAGCGATAAATAGCGTTTGGGATATTGCAGTTGTTGTAGCGTTTTATCTTGTTTGTTTGGCGATTTAGTTGACGAAACGACTTTGTGTGTGTTTATAATATATACATTATTTCTATATGAGGCGCGCGCAGATAGACCGGATGCGTTTCGACGGACTAAGAACTTAATGGAGTGCGTTATACAATGCACTGATTGAATTGTCTTGACTCGATTGTTGTTTCAACACTGAAACCCTGATGTCGTACTGGTACGTGTTTCTGCTGACGATCCTACTTATTTATTTGAATTTAGGAGGTTGTTGTTGAACTGTGCCAGCAAAATGCGCTTCGTGTGGTCAGTATTTATTGTGTTTGACAAAATGCTGATGGTAAGCCATTATATTCCGCATTCTTCGGTTATAATTCGTGATGTGGGGTAATTTTGAGGGTTGCTGATGACGTTTCCATAGTTTGAGCTTTTGCCTTGTTGAGTAAAACGTTTGTCGTAGTTCAGCTGGCAGGCCTGTCTTTAATGAATCCTAATACGTCAAATTCCTGGCAGGTAAGAAATTTCGATTGACGCGATAAAATGACAAGGATTTCTAGAGTAGGGGCAACAATTGTTGTTTTTCTTAATATAGGTGTATACGTATAAATAAATGCGTAATAATATTAGCAATACGTAACTGAACGTTGCACTGA
>JALBCR010002911.1:0-60250 GCA_030710515.1 Abscondita cerata
TTTTGAACAATTTTTGTATACTAGTGTATACGAATTAGATTAGTAAACGATCACAATTTGATAAAATTAAACTGTTAACTTCTTCAAAAAACTTAATAATGTGTTGCTCCACCACGATCCACCACGTCTGGGCATACTTCTAATGAGGTGATCGATTTCTTCTTGAGGTATCTCATCCCATGCTATCTGTAACTGATGCTGCAAAGCCGCTAGAGTTTGTGCAGGGTGAGGTAAATTGAGTAATCTTCTTCCCATAATATCCCAGACGTGCTCGATGGGCGAAAGATCGGGAGATCTTGGTTGCCAAGGCAACAAAGCAATTTGATTGGCCTCAAAATGAGCCAAAAGAAACCCTAGCAACATGAGGTCGTGCGTTGTCTTGTTGGAATGTGCTGTTGGGGGATGGTCTGAACATAAGGTACAATATGGGGTCTACGACCTCCTGGATGTAGGCGCGCAGCGGTCATGTTACCTCTAATGAAGACCAAAGGTGACCTACTTCCAATAGCAATAGCTCCCCATACCATAACTCCAACTGTGTGGTGCACATGCCTATTCACAGAAAAATTGGGGATCTTGTCTTTCACCCTTGCACGACCGTCATGCATACCCAAACAGAATCTGGATTCATCACTAAAGACAATTGAATTCCATTCTTGGTCCCAATTTGCCCGTTCTCTACACCACGCTAGACGATAACGTCGATGCTCTGGAGTCAGTGGTAGCACAAAAAGGGGACGGTATGAAAAAGCCCAAAGGTTCTTATCCGTCTATAAACGGTTCGCATCCCAATCGGTCTTCCATGTTCTTCAAACCACTGGTCCGCAATCGCCCGTGTAGAAGAGAAGCGGTCCCGTAAAGCCAATAGTCTAAGACGGCGATCTTCGCGTTCTGTGGTTCTTCGACGACGTCCTGTACCTCTCGCTCTTCGTGTACGGCCCTCTTGGTTCCATGCCCGAACACAGACTGCCACAGTGTTTAAACTCCGTTGCGTTCTAGCGGCTATATCTCTCATAGACAAACCAGCCTCACGCAATCCCACAATTCTACCCCTATCAAACTCGCTTAATTGCCGAAAATTATGGCGTCTTCGCACTGGAGGCATTGTGATTAAATTAAAGAAGCTCTTTGAAATACAATTTAAATCGCTTAAATGACAACTGTACTTACAAATGCTTAATTCATTGTTTTAGGGCTACTTAATCGTAAGTGTTTTTGAATGAGGTTAACAAAACAACCGCTAGGGCAATATGGCTGAAAACTGATCGTGTTTTATCTTCAATATAAACAATATATTCCCAAAAAAAATTACAAAATATTCATTATTACTGGGTGTTCTTTTTTCTATGTCACTTAGTATATTTTTTGTTAGGTTAGGTATAAATTAGTTAGAGTCAGACTAAGCTTGTGGGAAGTGACTTGTTATTTTTTCTATTGATTAGGTGTACGACATTTCATTGACTTTAGTCAGTAGTTTGTATTCAAAACGGACTAACGCTTTATTTTCTTTTTTTTGTGGTGGTTAGGGTAACCATAGGTGTCATGTTTACTTCCTTTTACTGCAAAAAGGACGTCTTGTATAGACACACCTTTCGTGATAGTAATTTCTGTTTGGTTGTTGGGTTTTGCTCTGCATTTTAGGTGCATAACACGGTTTTCTTAGTTTGTTTTTGTTTTTCCTTAGGGTGGATGGTTGGGCGCTGCAAGAGTGGACACTTTCACTGTCTATGTCATCTGTCAACAACACTTTGTTGCCTGGGATTTTATGGTTATCATGTCCTAAATTCTACGAGGATATATTGAAAATTCTTAGCCTACTATAGAACCAAACAAAATTTCAATGTCAAAATACTTTATTACTCAACATATTCTCCTTAATTGGATACATTTATTACAGCGAACCTGCAACGTCTCTAGACCTTTAAAAAAATGTTTCTTCTTGCTCTGAAAACCAGACCTCCACAGCTTCTATTACCTCCTTGTTGGAAGAAAATGTACGACCTTTTAAACTTTTCAGTTGAGGAAAGAGGTGATAGTCGGACGGAGCCAAATCGGGTGAATAAGGGGGTGTTCTAGTAATTCAAACCCTAAATCACGAATTTTTTCATGGCAACATGAGATTTGTGTGCAGGGGCGTTGTCCTGCAAAAACAAACACACCTTTGGATAGCTTTCCGCGTCTTTTCTCTTTAATATTTTCCCGTAGAGTGGTCAGTAATGTCGAATAGTAATCTCCAGTTATTGTTCTACCCTTATCCAAAAAATCAATCATGATTACTCCATGGCAATCCCAAAAACTGAAGCGAAACTTTCCAGCAGATTTTTGGACACGAAACTTCTTAGTTCTTGGAGAACCAGAGTGTCGCCATTCCATCGATTGTTGCTTTGTTTCTGGATCGTAGAAATGTACCCAAGTCTCATCCATAGTAACAATTCGGTTTAAGAAGTCTACATCGTTTTCAAATCGAGCACAGATCGAACGCGATGATTCTACCCTTGCACGCTCTTGGTCAACATTCAAACATTTGGGGATCCATTTTGCAGCAATCTCATGTCCAAATTGACGTGAACCATATGATGAACGCGTTCTTATGAAATATTCAGTGCTTCAGATATCCGTTTTAGCCCAATTCGACGGTCGGATAAAATCATGTCATGAACTGCACCGATATTTTCGGGGACTGGCCTTCCCCATCGGTCATCATCTTCAATGGAAAATTTACCTCTTTTGAAGCTTGCATTCCAATTTGTGACAGTCGCATACGAAGGACATTGATCACCAAGGGTATTAAGCATATCTTCGTAAATCTGCTTACCTCTTAACCCTTTGAAATACAGGTACTTGATGATGCCTCGATACTCCAATTTTTTGATTTTCACAATTTCGGTGGACATCTTTTTATTTAATTTATTGCGTGACTCTGGTTTACTTTTTTGATGTCAAACTTACACTGACACTTCTAATAAGTTATTGTTTGTTGCTATGGTAACGCAATATATTGTTTATGCAACGAACTGGTCTAGGCTAACTAGATATCAATACATCCTCGTATTTACTTTCGAAGTTTCTGCGGTTTAGGGCGCTTTTCATTCACGATGCTTTGATGTTTAGTAGATTCCTGCCCTTGGGCGATTCGCTGCTCGGCGACTTTGACCACCTCGGGTGTTTCTCGTTTCTTTAGGGATTTCTTATGGGTTTTCTTTTCTTTTCGTTTAGTTTGAGACTAAGTGGTATTCAGCGGATTTAAGGTGTTCCTGTCGGTCCCAACTGTGCAAACTATCTATTACTTACAAACGTGCTATGCGCTTACACGCAGCTGTTTATCCTACCGGGGGAGACGGAGGATTTCTGCAACAGAATTTTTGTGAGTACTACGACATTGTTCTAATTTAAAACTTTCGTCTCAATTTATTTAAGTCTTTTCAGGTGTTGAAGCCCATTTTTCAGAGAAGGCGTAACATAAATTCAAAGTTAATTTTTTCAAAAATAATATACAGTGCCTACTTGAAAGCGGAACACTCAAATAGAATTTACATTTATCGTCCGATTTTGACAAACTTTTTTTTAAATCGAAGAACGTTTAAATGTACTTTAGGATAAATTATTACATTTTTCTTACAAAATCGAAGGCCTACTATGTAATTTCTTATTGATGAAAATTAAAGAAACTAGCAATTTTGTACCTAAATGGTACCATAATCTATGGTAGTGGCTGTGCCTAACAACTAACTGTATGATATTTATTTTAAATTTTAATCGAGTATTTATACCTTTTAAATTGTATATTAAGCGTTTTCAACAATTAACGTACAATAATTATTGTTGCGTAATTGTGAGCTATTGTAAAAATGCAAGTTGGTTGAAATGTAATGACTTACATACAATATAAACTATGTCAATGTGATGTTAATTACTAATATAAATTTATGCAAATTTGCTTGCGAAATATCTTAAAGAATTTAACTATTAAAGTGCTTGAGAAATTTGTGTAAATTTTTATGTTTAATTACTTTAAACAATTTGTTTTAGTTTTGCTTTCAATTTTGTTATATTGTTACCATTACGTTTCTCTATTCCGTTTCATAATTAATTTTATTTAAGAATTAATATTATTTTTATAGTTGGGTTTTTTTTTGTAACCCTTCTACGCTTCCTTGCTTCTAAACTTCCTTTATTTTTATTGAAGGCTAATCATCTTCTATTGTAAAAATGTAATTAACCTAAATTTTAATTTTTCGCCTCATATGTGTTAATGTGCCATGTATAAGTAATATTTTAAATTAAGAAGTTTATTGACGACAACTAAAAAATTAATTAAGCCCTGAAAAAGCCTTCATACAAAGGAGAAACGTTGCCCAAAATTAATCATTTAGTTTGATTGCATTTTTATAATTCTCTCTACAAGAAAACGAACAATCAAAATTGATTTTTAATTAAAGGATAAAGTTTAATTGTAAATTTTATGCGTCTTTACTTTTTATCCACTTTTAGGCAATGTTTATCCATCGTACTCGTTATATTTTAATGTTTCCAACTTTTCTATAGTAGTCACCTCTCTTCTGATTAAATGTCCTCAATTTCTTTTGGATCCTTTTATAGTTTTCTATTATTTTATTAATTGTTTCATTTGTATGCTCATTTATTTATTATTGTCATGTTTATCATATAAAGGTAGATCAATAAAAAAATTATGGATAACTGCAAAAATTATTGTTTTAAATTATAGCTTTGGCTACATCCACATAAGTAGAAAACATTTGTAATTTGACATTTTTATAAAAAAGAAACATCCAACAGCGTTTGCTTTTTGTTGAGTAGTGAATACCAAACTTTAAATTTTTCTACCAAATGCAAACATTGACAAAAGCGTTCGGTTTTAAATCTTCAAGCCAGAAATATTATTCAGTAGATGTGAGTAGAGTTCCAGTTCATAATAATTTGCCTTAACTGGTTTCATATTAATCGTTTGTTGTAATTTGCCTCAGGTTAATCGCCAAATGAATTTAAATTGCACATTTGTTTTAATAATAATATTTGCAATTACATAGACAATAAATTTTCAATTTTGAAAGTTCGTTCCAATAGTCTTTCGGATTTAACAATTTGCTTGTTAAGTTAGCAGTACACTCTCTTTCAAGCAAGCAAACAATTTTTTTTCATAACCGTCCAACATTTAATGAAAAATAAAAAGAATATTTATATATTTTTCTACCAATATCCATAAATTAGAACTAAAACGTCTTGACCACATCCATAAACAAAACACTAACGTAAACTGTCCCAATTAAAGAAAGTAGATCAACGAACTCATTTTATACCCAATAATCATAACTTTTGATTTATATCGCTTAGCAATTATGACAAACTAAAATAAAAGTTCAAGGATCTGATTTTCGAAAATATGCAAACCTAACATCATTTGAGTTATTTGCCAAAAAATATTAAACTTTATTAACGAGTCTATTCACAAAGAATTAATACACGTTTTCTTGTTTTCTTTTGATAGGTAGTTCTGAAAATCGAGATTCTCCTACATCGAATCCAGCGCACAATCCAGCTTTTGCCGTTGATACAACTGAGGTGCCCACCGACGACATTTTGCAATCGTGTACTTTTGTCGGGTATCAAAGAGTGGAAGAATAACGCCACCAGCAACGACAATCCCTAGATTTAGAAAATACAACATTGAAGATTTTCAGTTTCTAAAAGTATTAGGCAAAGGTAGCTTTGGAAAGGTACCTACACTTTGAATAATTTGGTGTAGCCTAATTTTGAAACTATTTCAGGTACTGCTTGCTGAATTAAAAAATACAGAGTATTATTACGCGGTTAAGTGTTTGAAGAAAGATGTCGTTTTGGAAGATGACGACGTAGAGTGCACTCTGATAGAGCGTAAAGTATTAGCTTTAGGAACTAAGCACCCGTATTTATGTCATTTATTATGTACGTTCCAAACAGAGGTATGTAAATTTAATCTTCTTAAACACAATTAATAAAATTAATGTTACAACAGTCACATCTGTTCTTCGTTATGGAGTACCTGAATGGTGGAGATCTCATGTTTCATATACAACAGTCGGGATGCTTTCAAGAACCTCGTGCACGATTTTACGCGGCCGAAATTGCTTCCGGGCTAAAATTTTACACAGCAAAGGGATCGTTTATAGGTGAGCAAATATATTGTAAAAACGGGTTATGGCAGTTCATTGTACCAGATATACTTTAAACTTAAATTTTGTTCCAAAAATTCCTGTCCATTCATAATTCAACTTTATTTAAAGATTTTCTTTCGAAAGACATCGTGGGCGTTTATTAAGAAACATATATGACTGTTAGTGGCAATTTATTGCTTTTGAGTATCGTAAAGTAAATTGACGTTTGTTGATGATAATACTATATAACTGTTGAAATTGGCATGTTCTAAAATCTATTTATTTTATTAAATCTTTCTTACATCAAACGAAAAGATGTAAAAATTTGGGGAATATTAGAGAAATCGAATAACGGATTTCTAGCTTGACTGCTTGAGTGTGCTTTTAAGTTTTCATTGATGTATGTGGCTTGCATTATCGTGGAGAAATACTATTCATTTCGATTTACCAAGCATGAGTGTTTTCTCAAACTGTTTGCTCCAGTTCATTTAATTGACAGAATCATATGTACGTTTGAAATTCTACATATTATTTCGAATAAAGAATTTCAAGAAACAAGCGCTTATTGCACAAAAACAAGATTCAATTTTAGTAATTTTTTAACATTGTCTTCAAAGTTTAAGTAGTTACTTGCGATTTAGATTCTAAAAAACTTCAAAGTATTTTAGTCTTAGATTATAATTAAACCTCCTCTTGAATGTGATTTACGTTCAACCTCTAAAGGAAATAAGCACCCGAAAACTACTTTGAAACCATAACATAATAAGTGCATGTTGTGGGATTAAATCTATAGGTACCTACCGAACCGAAACTATGAATGAATTGTATTATATTACCAAAAGTCATATCTGCAATTAAAAATATAGATATTTTGTAAAGTTTGAAGTAAAATCTTGTCTTGATTCGCAATAGTTTCACTTTCATCAAACAAATATTTTCTACTTTATGACAGTTGCTAATGGATTTGAAATATTTTTGAAGGGTAAAGAAAAGTTTGTAGGGTTATCTTCTCGTCAGTAGTCCAACCTTTAAATTCAATTAAAGTTTTAGGGAAATTGTAGTCTAGAAGACGGCTGAAATAGTTTAAGAAGGGGGACGACTTAAAATTCACTCTTTTAGCGTTTATGAAAGAGGCGAGATTCTTTTGCTCCTTTCAGCAACGAAATAGCCAGATAGTGGAGACTAACTAATAAATGCTGGCCGGGACTAAGCGCCATATTTTATTTTTATTTGTGTCGTGCTGCAGTAAAAGCCCAATAATAGACAAAACGTAATCCACCTCCTCCGGTCAAAGTCAAAATTTCTCCACAAACTTCCTATCAGTTAGATTACTAAAGTTGTAGTTGTTATTTCTCACTGCCCTTCATTCTTCTTCACTTGAACTGTTCATTTTGACACCAACCGAAAGTTTGGAACTATTTTGGGGTAAATAGGAGTATTTATTAACAAGCAAAAGAAATCGTGGAGTTGACTACCCTCTCTACAAAAAATAGTGCAATATCCAAAAAATATTTTTTTATTTTTACAAATTTTACTTTGGTGACACAAAAGTTTCACTTCACTACTAAAAAATACTTCATTTTATAATTTAATCGTATAATTTTTACCTTGCAATACCTGTCACTCTGGTGAACCCGAAATCCTGTGCAAGGTAACAGGTGAAGTATTGCAATATGCAACGTGGTGACATTAAATATTTTATCTTCAACTTCTTCACCAACAAAATACTCACAATGGACAACAAAGAAAAATAAATATATAATCAGTAATAAACAAAATACATAGATCATGCAATAAGAAAGAGCGTCGATTTGACAGTGACCCTTTGATAGAATTTTATTTCTTTTATTTGCCTTTGGTACTAAATTGACATGTTTCATTTTAAGTTGTCAAGTGGTGCTAAAGTCATTTGACTATTCTTTTGAAATCAAGATGTATAAAAGGTAACATGAAAAGAAAGCAAAATAATTCAAATATGGGAAAACCTTCTGAAAGCTTATTAAAGAGACTCTACTGTTTATACAAATCAACTTCTTAACGTAATTGGACTGTTAATGAAAATAGACAACAATTAATATTGCCCTAAGAGCAAGTTTACTTTACAAGGACATTAGTAGGATACTAATCATCTTTCAAAATGTTTTACCGGATCTAATTATCTTTAGTTCTTACCATGTTTTTTGTCAAAAGAAAAAAAGAATACCTATTTTATAATTTATAGTCAAAAGTTGAAGTACTAAACATCTTGGTCAAAAAGAAACAAAGTCTCCTTCATGGAAAAAGACCGTCGATTTCATATATCCACTATGAAGCCGTAGGAGAAAATGTTCTCATTATAAACTAAGAAAATGCCAACAGTTAAAAGTAAGGACATGTGTACGTTTACGTGCATATCGCTATCTAAGTAACAGCTTCAATGCCTTAAACGCACGAGTGTCGATAAAGCCGAGTAAAAAACTTGTACAGAAGCATTACACGCAACGAAAGAACACCTGATGCTGCATTTCGCTCTTATTATGAGCTCATCAGAGGTGTATACTTTAAGTGCGGTATACAACTGTGCCAAGACGGCGGTTGGTCTTTTAAACTCTCGTGGAGTAATGAATATAAGCAAAATGTGTGTCTGACGACATCTCGTGTATGAACATTGACACGTATGATTAGTATAAACTAAGAAAATGCCAACAGTTAAAAGTAGGACATGTGTGCGTTTACGTGATATCGCTATCTAAGTAACAGCTTCAAGTTAACGCACGGTGTCGATAAAGCCAAGTAAAAAACTTGTACAGAAGCATTACACGCAACGAAAGAACACCTGATGATGCTGCATTTCGCTCTTATTATGAGCTCATCAGAGGTGTTACTTAAGTGCGGGTATGCAACTGTACAAGACGGCGGTTGGTCTTTTAAACTCGTGGAGTAATGAATATAAGCAAATGTGTGTCTGACGACATCGTGTATGAACATTGACACGTATGATTAGTATAAACTAAGAAAATGCCAACAGTTAAAAGTAAGGACATGTGTGCGTTTACGTGCATATCGCTATCTAAGTAACAGCTTCAATGCCTTAAACGCACGAGTGTCGATAAAGCCAAGTAAAAAACTTGTACAGAAGCATTACACGCAACGAAAAGAACACCTGATGCATTTCGCTCTTATTATGAGCTCATCAGAGGTGTATACTTAAGTGCGGTATACAACTGTATGCACGTAAGCGCACACATGTCCTTACTTTTAACTGTTGGCATTTTCTTGGTTTATACTAATCATACGTGTCAATGTTCATACACGAGATGTCGTCAGACAATCATTTGCTATATTCATTACTCCACGAGAAGCTTAGCAACCGCCGTCTTGTTAGCGTACGCTACCGCACTTAAGTATACACCTCTGATGAGCTCATAATAAGAGCGAAAATGCAGCATCAGGTGTTCTTTCGTTGCGTGTAATGCTTCTGTACAAGTTTTTACTTGGCTTTATCGACACTCGTGCGTTTAAGGCATTGAAGCTGTTACCAGATAGCGATATGCCGTAAAGCGCACACATGTCCTTACTTTTTAACTGTTGGCATTTCCTTAGTTTATACTATTCATACGTGTCAATGTTCATACACGAGATGTCGTCAGCACACATTTTGCTTTTGTTCTCATTATACTAACATTCTTCATAAAAAACAACCTAAAGTTTCCAACTGGTATAAAGATGTATCCATCTTTAATTAAGTTCTTGTATTTAGCATTTTCTCTCTGCTGTATTTTCCTCCATAACGACTTCTTGATAGTTCTATATGATATGCCAGTGTGTGTAGCATCTTAAACCAGTGATTGCAATGTTGTCCAGTGAATTAAGACAATATATCAAGTATAGCTTTAGATTCTAGGGCTAGAGAAACATTTAAATAATTTTTTTTTATATTGTCTCTACTAAATCTTACAGGTTGAAAACTGAAGATACTTGAGCAGGCACCAACGTTCTTCTAATTATTCTATTTCATTCGTTTAGTGTAGTTGCTTTTACGACATCCAAAACTCTCTAGTGTCTAATAGTGGCTCTATTTGTTCTGAAAAGAAATGAATTTTTTGTTAATTCATTATTGGTAGAACGACTTCCGAATTCATCTGTAATATTTAGGTACATCATTTTGACGAAGTCATATTTATGCAAGAAAGATATCGTCTATGTTTATTCTTTTAAGTTGGCATTGGTTAAAGTTTGTAAAGTCGCCTTGATGGAGTTATCAAAACCCTCAAACTTCCAAAATAGAGTAATACAAAGCAGATGAACCAGTTCGGGTATGAAAAGGAGTTTCTGTAAAAATTGTAAGTAATACGGTGTCTCAGCTGAGTAAGTCGTTCAAAAAGAGTTAAAGCTTTCTTGTGAAACCTAATCAGTTAACAGCTTTATTTCTGATGAGAGATCTATAAACGACTTTTGGATTTATCTCTGAACAGAAGTATATTTTAAATTTCAATAGGTTGATTTGGAGTCCAAAACCTCATTTTATACCAAGTCCAAGATGTATTATCCGTAAGATGTTTCAATTTTTATTGATAGTAGGAGCACCTTAATTTTGCTACTAAACGTCTGATGTTGTGCCAACAGCATTGGACAAATACTACCTTCTTTTTATGCTAAAGCTGTTAAATATGATGTGACTAATAACTTCAGGTTCATTTTAACTTACTATTAGGTTAAAAAAAGTTTATTGAATAAAGAACTGTCACCAGCGGCGATTGTTAGTAAATCCTTCAGATGTTGAGTACGTAATCCGTCTATTCCAGCGGATTATCTGTTTGGAAATGACATCTCTTTCAGTTACAACTGGAAAAGTGCTTTCATTTGAAGGTAAAGATAATGCTTTAGATGGGACGGAGGGATTCTCAACTAATAACTGAAGTGTATTGTTGTCTTTAAGAACGATTTCGTCGGAAGACAATAAGATTTTTTATTGCTCCTCAATTGTCCCCTTTAAAAATTTTTTTCTACTCGTTTAGATAATGAAGTTTTAGACAAATCCTTCTTTAAACTTATTGGGTATCAAAAGTATGAACGTTCTTGTTTTTCAAAAAAAGACGAGTACATTTTTAGTCTATATATGCTATAGGTCAAAATATCTTCTTACAAAATAACATCCTTTTGTTACACAGTGAAGAAGCATTCCTAACTGATTTTAGGTTTTGTTTAACTATTTGTGTGTGCTGCAAGAATTGATTAAGTTTTTCTGATAATGAGGGAGATGTTTGGGACGTATGGTCGAAGCCGTTTAGCTGTCGCCATTGCAGCATTGCCGTTCCAGCGTCGATTGTTTCGCCGTGAGCCGTTTGGACGCCAGGCTGTTACGGCGTCAGGCCATTTCGGTGTCAGGCGTTCCTAATTCTACCATTAACTTATGAAAACATGTTTCAACCTTTATTGATTTTAAGTTCGTACGTACAATGCAGAAAGCAAGGAAAAAATATTAACAAAAAACTTAAGTAACATTAAATTGAGAAGTTTCCGCTGAGTTCCAAATTAAAAAAATTCTTCGCGATCAAAAACGATCATTTTCAGTAAATGCGTAAAAATAACCTTTATTGTTGTTAATATAGAAACAAGTAATTTTTTTTTGCATTATACATTTACTAGTGATTAAAAGTCCGTCGATTTCTCATCGAGTTTTTGCAAATAAATATATCGAATGCTACTTTTGTTGTGCAATCATATAATAATTAGAAAATAAAAATCTATTATGTTTAGTGTTTAGGATACTTGTTTATTTTTCTCTTTTCACTTTTACTCTCAGATTTAAAAATCTACGATAAACCATTAATGAAACTGCCTTCTGGGACATGAGTGGCCCCTGCTACCGGGATGCAATAATGTTTGATTAGAAATCATTCGAACATACCAACTTTTTCCTTAACATTTTAAAATCGACGCCAAAACGACCTGACGTCAAAACGACTGACACCAAAATCGCGATGCCTAAACGACGACGGTAAATAGCGTCGATCCATCTCTCATTCCCTAATGAGAGATTTTCATCATGGGATGTCTTTGATGTCACTTTCCGTAAAATATGTATCTTTAAACTATTTTCACCTTTATATCCATTTGTTGGCATATTGGAGACTTTAGAACAGTAAAGGCAAGTGAACATTGACTGAATTAATCTATCAGATTTGCCCAGTTAACATATCCAAGTTTATCACATTCTTGAAGAAGCATAAACTGCTTTGGAGTTATTTTAGCGAAGGATACGTAAAATCAGAAAAGACAAGAAACACAAAAAGGCAACTTGGGTCTTTCTAATATAAACGCAGTAATCAGCAGCAGTCTTCTGTTTCTTTAGACATGATTATTTCCAAAACCATAAACAAACGTATTCCACAAATAAATCAGAAAATAGTACAATTTTTTAATGTTCCAATGTCCGAAAATTCGTAAAAATGCGAAAAAGAAGATTGACATGTGATTGACATTAACTTGTTTATTACTATTATTGATGTCATGCCTAGATTGTGTCAAACAAATAAATAACTTGAATTTTGGGTTTACTGTCATGATAATAACTGTTGTCACAATTGTCTTCTTGGAAATTAACCAAAAACTAACCTCAACAAGGAATTGAAATACTGGCCGTGACTGACTAATGATCCAGTACAAAACCATTATTTGTTTTATAACCCGTTAATCATTTTTAAATTCCACTTATGCTCCTAACAACAAAGAAACTAAAAAATATCAATTTGTTATGGTTATAATTTTTGACATTTTTTCTAAAACAACCAATTTTGTTCTTATTTTCACTCTGTTTTACTTATTTATTTATTTTATGATTCTTCCATCAAATAATTTTTATTTGACGTATCTTAAAATACATTTTTCAATTGTTTGTGACGTTTCCGTGGTTACAATTTTATTGGATAATATTTTTAGGCATTTTCATTTCACGCCACGTCATCCACTTAGTGCCTAGTGCCACTTCATGCATACTATGAGTTCAATAAGGTGAATCCAAGCATTGCTTGCTTCATAGCTCCCTACATTACTATTAGGTTCTCATGAAGACCTCATCATCTGCAAATTGTAAATAATTACTATATATTTGACACTTTTAACGAAAATGCCTAAAATGTTGTCTAGGACTTAAATAAATGTTTTGGGTAAAATTGTATCACCTTATCGGATACCTTTGCTTTACTTTTGGTAATTAAGATTTGCATGGTAGCATTTTCTAAATATTGTTAATTAAGCATATATGTTGTAGCGCAGTTCATATTTCCACAAGGTTTAAAATTGTTTGAATACATTTTAACATAACATGGTCTATTGTGCTAGAAATTGGACATGTAGAACATTGTGTCATTTGATTGTAGTTGATGAAAGTGTGGTAGAGAACAACCATAACCAAATCTGATTCGACCAAATACTATCTCAATCGTCTACATACAGGATATCTCAATAAAGGTATAGAGCAACCTCGAAAATGGCAAATCCTTGAGATTTGAGGAAAAAATCTTTATAAATAAAGTGAGAGAGAGAAATGGCTGATAGCATGTGGCAGTTTGTAAATTGACCACAAGAGTTTTAATTTAATCCATAGAAATTACGTTGTGTTCAGGCAGATTCTTGCTAGCTTGCTTGCTAGTTTCGATGTGGAATTGCTATTTACTAACGTACCATATATGATACACATAACATCACAATCCACAAGTTAAGAGAAGACATACCCGAGCTAGCAAGAATCTGCCTGAACACAACGTTCTTTCTATATAACGGAGATTTCTATGAACAAAAATCCGGTGCAGCTATGGGATTCCCATTATCACCGGTGATCGCAAATATCTTCATGGAAACATTCGAGTATGAAGCCATTCAATCCAGCAAAAAGAAAACGAAATGTTGGTTTAGATACGTGGATGATACTTTTGTCATATGGTCACTGGAAAGAAGCGCTTACTGTATTTCTTAACCACATTAACAATCAGCACGAAAAGATCAAGTTTACGATGGAGACAGAAGAGAATAAGGAGCTTCCCTTCCTGGATGTTCTATGAAACGGGGCAATAACAATAAGTTGGCTCATAGTGCATATAGTAAGAAGACGCACACTGACCGACACTCCCATGCCACATCACACCATTATCCACAGCAAAAGAGGTTTTATATCAACACTTTAATGCATAGAGCTAACAAGATTCCGGACAAGGTTCACAAGACAGAAGAACTTTGACATGTCCAACAAGCCCGAATGAAGAACGGCTATACCAGAAGGGAAGTAAGAGTCGCCTGTCGCAAGATACCAAAAAAAGAGAAGAAACAGAAAAATGATAATCTTAGTGACAATAGCAGCGAAAGCTTCCATTCATACTTCTGAAGTTTAATTTAAAAAAAACTCCAGGAGGAGATGATACAAACATAATAGCAAGTGATAACATCTTTATTGAAGTACAATGTCCAATATCTTATCTCCTCATTAGACAATCGTTATGTTCATATACAGATTTTTGCAAAGCGTTTGACACAATCGTCCATCCAATCATATTAGAAAAGTTAAAATAATTTGAATTTAGTAACTCACTACTCTGCATTTTTTGCTTTCTATTTATAGAATCAAGTGTATGATTTAATGGATTATTGTACGAATAAATAAATAAATAAAATAAATGTAATGGCTTTAAGTCTGAACATTCCATTGCAAACATCTGGCGTGTCGCAGGGCCTCTAATTTGGGTCCACTATTATTTCAACTATTTATTAATGACCTTTCGAAAGTGATTGCGTGCAAGCATCTATTTTTTTCTGATGATCTTAAGCTATTTATTCCATTCTCTGCAGTTCATGATTGTTTATTTTTACAAAATCAGTTACTGGCAATTTCTAATTGGTGCACTATAAACAATCTTCAACTTAATATTTTAAATGTAAAGTAGTGACATTTACAAAAAAGTTTGATGTTATACTATATGACTACCGTATTAACTCCTAACGTTTTGTATCGTGTCGATAAAATCAAGGATTTAGGTGTTACATTTGACAGTAAATTAAACTTTTCAGAGCATATTGAGAACATAATTGCTTCCGCACTTAAAAATATTGGTTCTTTAATCAGCACATGAAAATCAGTTAGAAATCCTAATTCCTTAATAAGTTTATACAGTACTCTCTCGCTAGTTTGTCACCCTGGTGTCGGCAACCCTGACGAACTACTGGATGTGACGAACTACTGGAAGTTTCAGAAAAGGGTTGAAATTTTCAAAGATAATGCTCGTTAACCCTGTATTTAAGTTACTCTTTATTTATTGAACACATTTAATGAACACAGATGGAATTAGAAGGATTAACTCATGCTTTCTTTAGAACAAAATACATAATATGTAGAATGCATAGTAAAAAAAATTAAATTTCAATTATGCAAATGCAGTACATACTAGTCTTGTTTGGTTAAAAAATCATCAATTTTTGATTGTTTTTTCCTTGATACATTTTGACAAGAATATTTTGCCGTAGTTTGCTAATGTGCTTAGGGTGCTTGCCGATTCTGAATTCTCCTCGCCCCATAGTATGCATTTCTCAATTCCGCAAGCGCATCGTCAGACTTGACTGTTGCAGTAGGTTTCGGCAGCTGAGAATTTTCATCGTTCTCGTTTGTAGCAGCACTAAAAATACGTATACGACAAAGCGTTAAATCAAGTTCTTTTGGGGAAAAAAATAGTTCTCCCCAAATGAATTTTGGTTAAAACTTACCTACAACGGTCCGATTCAAATTCCTCTAGAAAGTTCTCGTCAGACAAACTCTGGTAGTCCGCCTCGTTGCACCACTCTTCGATGTCTTCTCGTGTGAAACCAGAATCTGGATGTTGTTCTACTGCTGTGGTGACCAACTCTGCCAAGGGAATGTCATCTTCAGGTTCCATACCGGTACGTCGTCCTCGGATGAAGTTTCGAGCTGTGGCCATAGCTTCTTCCACGAAGTGATGATTAGTTTGTCGATACAGCGTCCCATGCTTCAGCTACTGTAAATGCGACATCCTTGAGGTTCAACTGTTTAAGAGCTAGAACCTATGTCCGAAGTTTGGCTGACAAGTCGCAGTAAAATCTTCTTTTTAAAGTTTGTCTTGACGTTTTGAATCACGTTTTGGTCCAAAGGCTGCAACAAAGGCGTGCAGTTCGGAGGCATAAAGAGAACGCAGATGAAGCCGTCACTCGATGCTAGTTCGTCTTTACCATGACCCAGTGCGTTGTCGACGACCAGTAACGCTTTCAAGGAAGGTTTTTGATCTGAGAAATCGGCGAACTTTCGGCACAAACTCTTCATGGAACCACTCCATAAACAGAGCCCCGGTCATCCAAGCTTTGCTTTGATTACGGTAACTGAGTGTTTAATTGACATTCTTGAATGCCCTCGGTTTCTGTGACTTCCCAATCATTAAGAGCGGCAGTTTGTGTGTTTCCGAAGCGTTCGAACACGGCATGATTGTTACGCGTTCTTTTGACACTTTGCGGCCGGGTGCTGCACGTTCTTCACGATAAACGTAAGTCTTATTAGGAAGAAGTCGATAAAACAAGCCGGTCTCATCGGCGTTGTAGACCTGATGTGGTGTGAGGCCATGTTCTTTCACAATCTCTTGAAACTTGCCGACAAAAGGAAGCACAGCTGATTCGTCGCTAGAAACGCGCTCCCCGGAAACACTAAGCTGGCGGATTCCATGTCTGAATTTAAACTTGTTGAACCAACCCTCGCTGGCCCTAAAACCTCCCTTCTTATACAGACGCTGGTAAAAAAACAACGCTTTAGCTTTGAGAATATCCGCGGTGATGGGCGAGTTGCGATTCTTGCGTTTGTTTAGAAACCAGGAATACAAAGCCTCTTCCATCAAGTTGTTTTTTCCTGAACGCAAAGTCTGCCGCGACGAGATGCTAGTTTCAGCGTTTACTATCACTTTTGTTATCTCTTCTTTTTTGGCTCGTATTGAGTTCACGGTTGTTCGAGGAACATTGAAATGTCTTGCGACATCACTAGGACTTGAACCAGCGTCTAGTTTCTTCAAAATCTCATATTTAACTTCCAAAGTCAGTGTATCGTGTTTACGTTTACTCGTTCTGGCCATTTTGATTAGATAAAGTTCACAGAGCACTAATTGTAACACACTTGCAAACGTTCTTCTGCCGATGAACGAAAAACAACACAATAACATGCGTCAAAGAAATAAAATGCATCACACATCCCCGTGCGTGTCAGAACTTGCAGATTTGACGAACTACTGGGAGTGACGAACTAGCGGGTGACGAACTAGCGAGAGAGCACTGTATTTTGCAATGGTTAGAACAAAATTTGATTGGATTTGTCAGATTGATGACGTAGAAAATGTTCAGAAGAGGTTCCTTAAATACTCTGTTATAAAGTTTCACTTGAGTCTAGAAGAAGTTGTAGTTTTCTCAACTTTTTGCACGAACTTCTACAAGGTGAATCACTACCAACGGACGGAGATTTATAGCGAAACAGTAAAAGTTTTACAAGTTTTTTCATTTTAGTAGCTTGCAGGTTGATAAATTTTACATTTTAAAATTATTTTGAAATATACAGTATGTCCCAAAAAGTGTTCTGAGTTTTGTCGACTTTTCTTAAAATATGGAGTATTAAAAATAATTGAATCTCTTCTAATCCAACAATCATAGCAAATTTACTCCTACGTCTAAATAGTTGGATATTAGATTAATGTATTACATGATCAAATATTAAACATCTCTTTACAGGGTGTTCAGAATTTACAGGTTAATAATTGGATAATTCAATATGTAATATGAGCCTTATTTTAAATGAACTGAGGAAGAGAACACATTTTTAATTAAAAATAGCTTCCCGAAACGTCGCTACAATTTGAATTACCAAATAGGTTCTTTTTTATTGTACATCCTTATCGCCTAAAAGAAGGAAAAATAAATCTACGAGTGTTAACAATTTAAATGGAACATACTTTATATTTCAGAATAATTTTAAAATGTAAAGTTTGTCAACCTGCAAGCTACTAAAATGACAAAATTTGTAAAACTTTTACTGTTTTGATATAAATCTACGTCCCGTTGATGGGGATTCACCCTGTATACAATAACATGGACTGTCCAGAGTTGTTAGGTTTCCTAAACTTTTCTTCTTATCCATCAAGAAACCATAAAAATTTTTATTATGAAACCAAATACTTAGTTAATAATATGTGTAATAGTTGCGATAATAAATGTTGTACTATTAATAACTTTTTGTACATAGTATGATTATGTTATGTTTATTTACTTTATTTCGAAATGTTTGCGTTGAGTAATTTTTTTCTCTTTTTTTACTCACTACAGCGCACAGAAGTAAACGTCGGCCTTGGAAAATATGCCAACTAAATTTAAAAATTGATAGTGGGAATGCAATCCACCAATCACAATACAAATTGCCGTAGCGGTATACTCGCCGACAAAAGTTTGTTTGTTGTTGTTTACGCTGCTCACGAGTTTGTTATTTTGTTTGTTTTCTTCTTATTTGTTTCTCTGAGTGTACTAACTTAGAGCACAGCAACATTGTACCCGCCTACCAGGTCGCATGTTTGCGTCTGTCAACTGTACATTAAATTTATTTTTGTAATATGTTCTATAATTGGATATTTTTCCTGTTGAACATAAACTATTATTATTATTATTATTTACTTAGTATTTTTAGTTTTTTGATAAGACGTTTCAATTTTCAGAGATTTAAAACTGGATAATATTCTTCTTGATTTCGACGGCCACGTTCGAATAGCGGATTTCGGAATGTGCAAATTACAAATATTCTTGGACAGAACGGCCGACACATTTTGCGGAACTCCAGATTACATGGCACCCGAAGTAAGTTACATTTTGTTTGGGTAAGAACACTTTCTAACGGTTTCCAAATAGATCATCAAAGGACAACACTATAATCAATGCGTCGATTGGTGGTCGTACGGTGTGCTTCTTTACGAAATGCTAATTGGTCAATCACCTTTCAGTGGATGCGATGAAGACGAATTGTTTTGGTCAATTTGCAACGAAAACCACTAATTCCTAGATACTTAAGTACCGAAGCCAATTCTATAATCTTGTTGGTAAGCATTAATTATAAATAGTTTTTTTTATAAACACCTGTTGAAGTTATGTTCTGTCACGCTAACGTACACAAACATTAGAAGAACTAAAATAGATACACACATTAACTCGTATTTTAAGATGTTTGAATCATACCTGATGTATTTGTGCCAAAAAATGACCATGATATGCTCATAAAAAATAAAAAGCATTAAGAATATTATTTTTGAACGTAAAGTATAATATATGTCATATTTGTTATCAAAATATAGAAGAAAATCGTGAAAATTGTGGGTTGAAATGAATTTAAAACATCAATGATTTAGTAGTAGACTGATCTTCATGACAAAAGATATTTTGTATTTTATGTTTAGGAGAAGACTATTCTAGTAGCAAAATGACGGCATTTGTGTGTTAAAACAGATAATTTGGATGTAAGAATAAACTAGTAAAATGTAAAGTATGGAAGTTCACCAATCGTCATAGTGCTCTTTAACTCGTTGCCGAAGCACTCATTCGTTTCTCAACTCGCTCTTTGCCGCTTGAATGTTTTAAAAATTTTAAAATCAAGTCAAATGTTAATTTCTTACAAAATATTTATTCAAACTACATATAAATTTGTATAAAAATAACTCTTTTCAGCTGTTAGAAAAAGATGCAAGTAAAAGACTAGGAAACCGATTATGTCCATCTGGCGACATTCAAGATCAACCGTTTTTCAAACAAATCAACTGGGAACGTTTAGAAGCTAGATTATTGGACGCTCCTTTTAAACCCAAGATCGTAAGTACCAATTCTTATAAACAACGTTTTTGTAAATGGTTCCATTGTTTTCAGCTCCATCCATTGGACACGCAATATTTCGATAAGAACTTTACAATAGAAAAAGCCAAACTCACCCCAATCGACAAAAATATCTTGCAATCAATCGATCAAACACAATTTCAAGGTTTCAGCTACACAAATCCTAACGCTACCGACAAATAAAAATTCATCCGATCAAGATTTTCTGGAAATGGCAAAAACTTCGTGAGGTTCGAAGATCAAGAAGTTTCTCACTCTCCCAAAAACTGTACTTGTACCAGTTACTAGTATTTCTTAATAACATTAACGTAATTAGTATATTATATTTATATTTACTAGCAACCACTAGCAGTACTTAATTGCAAGCTTCAAAAGAATTTGTGAAGCGCAAGTCCAAGATTAAGGTGGCTTTAACCAGAGAGATTTAAAAAGAAAATTAAAGCTTAATTTAGTTTTTATTTTTGAGTTTTAGTTTGCGGTTAGAAACAATCGAATAATTTAATATCCGCAAATCTTTACTATTACAAACTTGTGAAATATTGTTTATGTTGTAAATATTGTAATTTTATCCAAATTACTTTTAATAAAAATCTTTTATGGCAAAAATTCAATTCCAAAAGGTGGGTAGAGCTTTTCCGATTTATTGTTGTTATTTTTCCAGTCAGAAGGTTTACTTGCTGAAATATTAAATTTTAATGCACGAAGTTTAATAACATTTACCTGTACGTACCGTTAAGTTTCCAGGTATCAAGTTCTTATTGAAACGTCTTTTATTAACAATATTTTTTCCGTGAGTCGGCGATGAAGATTTTACAAAATATGGTACTAAACTTAGATCGTAATTACGATTTAGTTTTTGAAGATCTCGTCGTATTTCGTCTTGCTTTTGTTGTTTTTCTAATTCTTTGGGTTCACGATAAACCATACAGCATGCTCTCATTGTGAAGTAATAAATCAGCTCGACGCCTGATAACAAGCTGAATCCTAAAAATAAACCGGCAATACCTCCAAAGGATACTGGAACAAAATCATAAATTAGTAGTGGCAACAATAATCCATTAATCGGTTAATCGATTAATCGATTTTCTTTCGTTTAATCGATTTTCGATTAATTGGGGTTTTAAAGTCGACTTTTTAAATCGCTTTTTAAACTCGATTTTAATAAACTGCTTTTAAAGTCGATTTTTTTAATCGGATTTTTTACGGTTAGTTTTCAATTTCTATTAGACAAAGGTTTGAGCAAAAGCACGGGATTATCCAACACGCTTATACTATGTGTACTATTACTAAAGTTTTCTTTTATAGTTTCACATAAGGTTTTAAGTGAGACTAGATCAATAAGTCTAACAAAGATTATCAATAATACAATAATATTTTTTTATTATGTAATTGAATATTTTGAAGGAACACTTGCCAGCATAAAACTGTCATTGCTTTGTACGGGTACCTGGTTTGTACATGGTCGGTTTTGGCAAACGTAAAAGGAAGTCTTTTTAAAAGTAAAATATATAAAGAGAAAAACATATAAACTAAATTTTTACAACTTTTTCATTAATTTAACTCTACTCTACGCATTACGAATGGCAAAAATAAAAAGATTAATTTAATGTATTTATTTTAATGTTGGCGCATAGCGCCTTTAAATTGTAGGGCTTAGGGCAATTGTCTATAATTGTTGCTAAAAGTGTTTTTACTTTGTTCAAACATATCTTTGGCTAGACAATTAAATTACCGCATAGAAAGGTAACACGATTTTGTAATAACAATTTCACTTAGAATCTATTTTCTATGTACATTAGTAATAATTTTACCAAATGATTAATTACATTTTTTCTTAATACGTAAAATAGATGAAAGTAGCTTTAAATCTTTTCAGTACATGAAAATTGCAAACTATAATCAATGCACTAATTTTTTTAGAATATTTTTTTAAGATTCTTGACGTTTAAGTATTTCAAATTTTTAAAGTACCTACTGTAAATTGTGATATGTTGTATAATTCTAATCCCGCCTGAATATATATTTCTTGGAAATTTTTAGTTTGCAACTTAAATTTTAAGTTAGCTAATGATCCATTGTAAGTAAAAATGTAAAAATATATAAAAATATCAAGAAATTGACTATGAAATTATATTTAGTTATTTTTTCATTGTTGTGAAACAATTTTCTATTTTATTAAGGCGTCGTTAGGTACAATGTTAGGCATTTAATAGGAGAGTGGATTAGTAAGATTTTGACTCAATAACAACAAGTTCATTCATTATCCAATGTTTCGGCTGCAGTAGTGCAGCCTTTTTCAAGGAATCTGAAGAATTAAGTTACTGACGGGCACTGAATGGAATAAACTTAAATTTGGATGTTGGATTCAGTTAAACATGGAAAAAAACAATTACATCTATATTGACAGTCAAAACGTTCGTTAGATTTGATTTGTTTATTCGTATACATTCTTGTGTGTTTTTATGTGTTTAATTAAATTATTTTATTAATTGTGCTTGATGTCTACACTTACTTTGATCCTTGCATGAAGAAAGAAAAGATTTGACAATTAAGTAGAAATTGACAATGTCTAGGTGCTTCCTAACAAATCATGATTAGAAAAGGTGTATTAATACCAGAGAGACTAATTTGATAAATTTTGAGATCAAATTCACTGTGTATATTGTGAGATCTTTAAAAAGATGCTCTTTGGTGACATTAGTTGCAACCATCGTGTCTTGCAACTATATATAAACAAAGTATATGATAAGATTTGAGTCTTATGGAAAGTTTTTGAGATTGGTTCAAATTTGAAGTTTCTGTTATTTTGGCAACTATTTTTTAAATGTACTTTTACTTGAAATAATATGTGGTGTGGTATAATAACAGCAGTCGTAGTGTAAGAGTGAGGTATTAGAAAGGATTAAGGTTCTTACCTCTGTATTTTTGGCTCTAATCTACTTAAAAGCTTAACTTGTTGTAGCAACAACCCAAGCCCCCTGATAGAAGCCATTCCCCAACCCCCCTCCATTCTCATCCGGAATTCAATGCTGATTTTAATTATATACTTATTTTGGCGTAGGACCTACAAGGGTTGAGTCTATAAAGGATCTAACAAACAAACACCCAAATTTTAGATTTTAATATACAGGTTGATTGGAAATTCAGGACCACTTGATTTACTTATTTATTATCTATGATAAATTATTTATTAAGAAAAATTTTAGAAGTATACAAGATCAGTATTTTCTAAACAAAAAAGTATTGTGAATAGAAGCCGCTTATGTATACAAAATGGAGGGCACTTTAAACATTTGTTAAACTAGTTATTTTTTTCTTTTGTTGTTTGGTTAAAAATATTTGTAAGCTGTTATTTATTTTAGCTGTTTTCTGTTTTCATAAGTTGCAAAATATTAATTTGATGATCGACTGCTGTTAAATTTTGATTTCGTGATTTGTGACTTTAAACGCTATACCTGTTTTATAGTTTTTAAAAACTACTAACAATCGTATTCTGACCGTTGTGCACATTAGTTTTCACAGCCTCCTAAGATTAATTGTACCAATCGAAAGCATCTTTTTAGATTTTGAATAATAAATAACTAATTTATTAGTAACTTTAGCGCTATAGTTGTGTTATAGTTTTTAAAAGTGAATTTATCAAAGAATCACTTTAGCCTAAAAAAATACTACATGATTCATTAAAAAAATAAAGTTGGTATCATTTCCGCTTAAATCGGAGGTCAACCATTTTGTGCAAAGTTTGAAAAATAATCATCTTCTATACTTGTAAAACATTTTCTTAATTTCTTGTCTATCGTGGATAATAAAAGAGTAAATCAAGTGACCCTGAATTTACAATCAACCTGTATAGATACCTTAGTACAGAGTGTCATCACTTTTAAAAATCGTGCTTGTGATTAAAACAGTTAGTTACGAGTTTAGGATACATGGAGGTTGGTGATACATATATATTTAATACTTTGTGAGTGGCTTCTTATTGCTGAGTCCGACACACTTTCCCTCTGCGATTTTTCTTAAAACTGCTGCTTTTCCGAGCACGCAGGTCCGAAATATTTCGATTTCCCGACCTATTGTTTTTGATATATTATATACTTCGTATTTTCGTATGTTGAAGCTATTTTGACAAGAAATTCGAAAATCATTTTGTTTAACAAAATTACTGCTGCTTTTGGCTAGTCCGATGGTCTAAATATGTCGAATTTATGAGGTTATGTTTTTCAATATAATATGTATAAGTATATATATATATATATATATATATATATATATATATATAGTTCGTTTTACAGGATTGGTTACCGATTATTAATACAATTAAACGGTTATAATGTCCGACAAATTAGATGCTGCTATTTTACAGTCCGATAGGCCAAATAACGAGGTTATGTTTTGCTCGTAAAAGCACCAGTTTTGAAAAAATCGCAGAGAGAAAGTGTGTCGGATTCGGCAATAGAAATTCACTCACAAAGTATCAAATATATATGTATCTCCAACCTCCATGTATCTTAAACTGGCCACTAAGGGTTGAAATTATCAAGGAGATTCTAATAAGGACTTATTGTGACAATTTCATATAATGTAAGAGACTGTACATTACAGTGTTCTAAAACTAACACAAATGAGATCTAGCTGTAAACATTAAAAACAAAATTAAAACTTGATGTACACTAAAGTATATGCAGTGCCCGAAGAGTTAACCAAACTGTTAAAATAACGGTTAGCCGCTGCTAGTAACTTGTAGCTATCGAAAAGTATCTTGTGATTCTAAACGACAGTTTGCTTTATGTCTATTACACCTAGTTTCTATTAATTTTTAGTGGTTCCTATGTATGAATTCCACAAGAACAAAGTATACGGTAAACTCCGGCTGCTCATTCGTCCTTTATTGTTCTTCTTTGATCTAATAATCTGCTGAATCTTCTTGGTTAGTTTAAAGGTAGTTTTGATATCGTGCCTTTTTAGAACTCTTTATATGCGGTCTGTGACTTTTTTTGGACCTTATTGATCTTTTGATTTTCTGCAGAGTGTACCCGTTAGCCTTAAAGGCGATTTTCATGTGTTTAAGTTCCGCCTGAAACTTCTTAAGTTTACAAATCCTCCAAGGTTGCTTCCGTTTTTCCTACTGTTTGTTTTTACATCGTCCGTTTATTTCTTCTATGATTTTTCCCTGCTTTGCGTTATAAGTCTTGATCTTCATTGGATTATGTTTGTGCCGGGTTACGTGTACAGCCCATTTTCATTTGATTTTTAGTAGTCTTGATAGCCGCATAAATGTTATTTTTTAATTCATCAATTGTTTTTAGAATATTTGTGAAAACTCTAGTCTTATGGAAACCCCAAAGAAAATAGTTCAGCTGTGTTGAGACACGATCTTTGACGCCAATCCACGTCACCAACATGACAAATCACACAACCAGGGAATTTCTCCTGAAGTAAATTTAGAGTTTCCCTGGCAGTGAGGCAAGTGATCATACCTTGTTGAGAGTACAGATTTTTGAGGTTCATTCTTCCAAACGAGGTCATAGATAGTTATTACCTTATATGGAAATAATGTGACTTTAAAATCCTTATTTATTCTCTTTTAAACTAGAATCAGTTATGGCTAAGCTTAAGGAACCACATATGTAAAGTTTTTGAGTCCATAATTTTTCTTAGTGTGCAAGTTTATTTCCTGAATTTTAGCGATCTCTCTAAATTTTTGTAGATACATGTAACGTACAGCGTGAGCCAGAATGAATGAGAACATGGTAAATTTCAAGCAGTTAATTCACAAAATCATTTTTCTTTTGGTAGTTACGTTTATCAAACATTTTTAGTTAATTGTCGGCATGTTGTATTTTTCTTTAATTATTATTATTTCCTTACTCTCGGTTTTACCTGGTTGAATAAACAATTTATCATCGAAAACTGTTCTTACTAGAACCAGAAACTTTGTATTTCCAATAAGATAAAACTAAATAAAAAAAGGTTATTACAAATTTGTTTTGTAAGTTCTCTTTGTTCTACCTGCTGCAGAGCATCGAAAGTGGAGCTACAGATATATTGTTACGTTCTCATTATTTAGCACAATTAGATAAAGTATTTTAAAACAGCAAAACAAACACATTCACATTTTAATCTAACGAGTGTTGTTCAAATAAAAACTAGGTTGGATAAGCCGTAGAATAGAATTGATTCAATTATTTTAACAGTGTACACAAAAGTACATCAAAATAACAGATAGTGGCGTGAAACTCTGCATTACAACACAGTAGCAAAACTTTATGTTTTACTCCCAAATGGACATGCGTCAAAATGCACATTTTTCAAAATGGCGAATGACTGATTCGTGTTATTTGTATTTTCGTAGTATTACTTCTACATTATTAATTGACAATGGCTAGTTTCAAGTGTTTGACTGTTTCAAAGGTAACGTTTAGGTAAGCATTTATTCATTTATTTATTTGATAATCATACTATTCATTAAATTTCAGAATTATTTCCAGTTTTAACACAAGTATACATACAAATATGCCTAAACAAGTTTCGGGGTATATTTAAAGAACGCAAAGTAGCTATCATGACGGAAATTGCATAAATAAACAATAAACGTATATTCATTTTCAAGTAATGAGGCAGGCTAATTTAGATAACAGATGTTTTAAACCTTATCATCTATATTGTTGTAGTAGGTCCGACTTTATAAAAAGCATTTCAAGAATCATATTCCATGAACAATTTAAATAATCAGTCGTGTTTAAGTAGAAGTAAGTAAATGATTTGTTATAGTAAGCACATTAAGCGTTTTACTAAGTGTACTTATATTATCTTTTCGGAGCTAGATTTATTTATGTATGTTAAGAAATAAAATATGCATCAACCAACATTACACCAATTTCTAAACATATCTTTTAATGTACATTTTCAAAATGGTCGTTACTGGTCATTAGTATGTATACTGTGATTACCTACATCATGATGTAAATATAACCTAAAAATTGACAGAAATAAATATTTTCAGAGATACTTTGATATTCCTCATTCTTTTTGGCTCACACTGTACATATGTTCAAATATTTAAAAATATTAGCCTAAAAGTTGCGCATAAAAATATTACTTTACGATTTTGTAATGATTTGATAGAAGGGTTCACAGAGTAGAATCTAAAAGGTTACCCAAATTTGATCCTTAATCTTACCGTAATAAGTTTAACAAGAATATTCAATAAATATAATATACATGCAATGGCGTCAGGATACTTAGTTACTCATCTATCTCACGCTTTTATAAAACTAACGTACAAAATTGTTTAAATTTAAGTGCAATAACAATAACAATAAATTTTTACGTGTACGTTACCAAGTAAATCAACCCATCCAAAAAGAACTTCTCGTTTGTAACGAATCATTGGCCAAGATACGAATTCAACTTCCAACGCTCTGTTTGGAACGGATGAGTCTTCCGTACTTAAAAACAAGAAAAAGACAACAAGATAAAAAAGTATAAAAGCGAGGAAACATCTTACCTGTGCACAACCCATTTTCTACATCATAAACCGTATTAAAACATCCTAACTGACAAGAACATTTATCTACCGATTGTATATCTTTTATATGATCAGCAATACAACCCAACTCATTGATTTTACAATGACGAAACGTATCTATTTCTGCATAAAAATGTGGAACGCAACCACAAAATTTTTCGAATTCTCCATTCGGCACTGTCGCGTGCCAAGCCGTATACGTATACATGTGATCAATTTTCAGCTTTATTTCGTTTTCGAAAATGCAATGTCTTTGTTTAATGGACAGTTGTCTAGTATCGTCAGTCGTATACGTTTGTTTCATAGAAAATGCCACCCTTTCCACTTTAAAATTCCAAGATATTTGCGGTTGCATGTCGAGACCAGGAATTTCGTCCGAATTATGAATGTACATCTAAAATTTCGCCCTTAAGTAACGATACGTGTTTAGTATACGTCTAAATTTACAATCAATTCAGAAATAAACACGCAAACTTACTGGAAATTTAATGCCAACGTTAGATTCTAGAACCTTAAATTTGAGAGCGTATTTTATGTCAGTTTCCTTAATATATCTCATACTAAAAGGTGGTAATTCTTCGTCCATTCTGAAAAATAACAGACGACGTTAATTAATATACCCGTCCGATAAATTGTATAAATTATACCCGGGAATTTTCTTTTCGTAATGCCTGGAATTAAAGCTATAACAAAATCCGGTTTCAGTGAAAACTGGAAAAAAAACCTTTGCAACAATCGTAGTCTTCGTTTTCCACAAACAACTTTCAAAAATTTCATTGCAAGGATTTAAAAACTAAAAACGAAATAAACGAAATCATTGATCAAAATAGTTTTAAAGTTACCTCAAAGATAAAGTTTTTTAATTTAGTTGTATCTGGTATGAATTCTTTGTTGACAAATTGTTTAAAATCAACCAACGTACTAAAAGACAACAGCGATAATTTTTCTAAAAATCTTCTAAATCTTTTGTGTTACTTGCGTTTGGAAACTTTCTGCAAAAAAGATTAGAATATAATTCAGAAAGAAGACATTTGTAGGATGAAATATCCAACTTTCTTCAAAGAAAAGTAATTACTAATAAAAATACTTGCAGTGAAAATATCCTGGGTACGCTGTGTATTTTTTCATTTTTTATGAATGAAACTTCCAAACTTACGATACCATTAATTGACAAAATTATTATAACTTAAACCTTTCTCCCCCTTCTTTTCAACATTTTCTTCATCCAATCTATTACTTCTTCAATTCATCACACTCCTTCCTTATGTGTTCAAAACTTTCCTACCCATTCCATACATTCAGTATTTTCTTTTTCATCTTTCCACCAGTAGTTGTTTTCTTCATTTCCACTTCTGAACTTTGCTATTATTCTTTTATCCTGTTAGATTTCTTGCACCAATCAAGTGTTTTGGTATTTCTTGACTTACTAATTCCGTATTGTATTTGCTTTCCGTTATCTTTAATCTTCTATTGCATCTGATTATCCTTATCCCTCCCGACTATTTCGTCTTTCATATTTTTTTCCTTCATTTCTTAACATGGTGTTAAAAGTTTGTTGTGTAGATATGCAAATATAAATAAAAAGAAAATAAGTCGCTTAGCAATCTACCCGTTGAGGTGAGTGGGTCGCAGAAGGTATCGAAGAAAGTTTGTAAACGTTTCTAATGAGACCATGGGTTTCACCCAGAAGGACCTAGTAAAATACACTTACGTTGTAGATCTTAAGAAAAGGAAAACACACAAACTCTTAGATGTGAGACTAGAGAATGTATTACGAAGAGTATCAAGTAACACACAACAAGACATATAATAAACATTTAAATTACGAGGATATATTGAAAAATTCTTAGCCTACTATAGAACCAAACAAAATTTCAATGTCAAAATATTTTATTACTCAACATATTCTCCTCTTAATTGGATACATTTATTACAGCGAACCTGCAACGTCTCTAGACCTTTCAAAAAAAATGTTTCTTCTTGCTCTGCAAACCAGACCTTCTATTACCTCCTTGTTGGAAGAAAATGTACGACCTTTTAAATTTTTTTCAGTTGAGGAAAGAGGTGATAGTCGGACGGAGCCAAATCGGGTGAATAAGGGAGTGTTCTAGTAATTCAAACCCTAAATCACGAATTTTTTGCATGGCAACATGAGATTTGTGTGCAGGGGCGTTGTCCTGCAAAAACAAAACACCTTTGGATAGCTTTCCGCGTCTTTTCTCTTTAATATTTTCCCGTAGAGTGGTCAGTAATGTCGAATAGTAATCTCCAGTTATTGTTCTACCCTTATCCAAAAATCAATCATGATTACTCCATGGCAATCCCAAAAAACTGAAGCAAGAACTTTTCCAGCAGATTTTGGACACGAAACTTCTTAGGTCTTGGAGAACCAGAGTGTCGCCATTCCATCGATTGTTGCTTTGTTTCTGGATCGTAGAAATGTACCCAAGTCTCATCCATAGTAACAATTCGGTTTAAGAAGTCTACATCGTTTTCAAATCGAGCACAGATCGAACGCGATGCTTCTACCCTTGCACGCTTTTGGTCAACATTCAAACATTTGGGGATCCATTTTGCAGCAATTTTTCTCATGTCCAAATTGACGTGAACCATATGATGAACGCGTTCGTATGAAATATTCAGTGCTTCAGATATCCGTTTTAGCCCAATTCGACGGTCTGATAAAATCATGTCATGAACTGCATCGATATTTTCGGGGACTGACACAGAAACTGGCCTTCCCGATCGGTCATCATCTTCAATGGAAAATTTACCTCTTTTGAAGCTTGCATTCCAATTTTTGACGGTCGCATACGAAGGACATTGATCACCAAGGGTATTAAGCATATCTTCGTAAATCTGCTTACCTCTTAACCCTTTTAAATACAGGTACTTGATGATGGCTCGATACTCCAATTTTTTGATTTTCACAATTTCGGTGGACATCTTTTTCATTTAATTTATTGCGTGACTCTGGTTTACTTTTTGACGTCAAACTTTACACTGACACTTCTAATAAGTTATTATTTGTTGCTATGGTAACGCAATATTTTGTTTATGCAAGGAACTGGTCTAGGCTAACTAGATATCAATACATCCTCGTAAAAAAGGTACAAAACAAGAATTACGTTATCACAGTTAAATATCTTGATCACAGTTCGGTCGTAATACAAATTTAAATGTAGTCTAGACGTCACAAAATATATCTCAGTGTTTGGCGCAAAATTAAGTAAAACTCGCAGCGACACTCGACATGGGCAAAATTTGATCCAAATTTGGTCAATCTTAACACCCTAAAGTACATTATCATGCATAAATTAAGCGTTTTTAAAAAGAAATTGAAAGTAAATAAACCCAGGATTAGTAGACTGTAAGGCCTTTTAGTTCCAAACGGTACCCGAATGTTTATTTAAGGACGCAAAAGAATTAAATCGTAAATCAAAAGTCCTGACATTCGCATTAAAAATAGTGTCTGCGTTGTCTTAAAATTTCTGCATATATTTTATATCAAGCAATTGTTATGTTTATACCTCTATAATTTTTATTACTTTCTTTTCTCCTCCTTTACATAATTGACTTATTATCGTGTCCCTTCGCTGTTTTGGAAAACATTCACTTTTCCATACTTTATTAAATATTTTTCTAATTCTTTCCTCATTTTCTGTTTTGTACATTTTCACTAGTTTCCTTGAGTTCCATCAGTGTTTCCGCTTTTCTGTTTTTTTAATTTTCCTTACTGCTTTTTCTACTTTCTCTTATTTTGTGTAATTATTAATTAAATTGGAAGCCATTATTGTAAATTTACTAGAAGTCTACAACTGTTAAGGGTAAAAATAATGTCGGTCTATTCTTTTTTCAGCGAAAAAAGAAAAAACAACTCTAATTACCACCCAAATTAAAATTAAATATTGTTCTTTTGCAATTCTTAGTCTTTTTTTTCGTTTCCCGTTTACCCGGCTCCTCTTCTTTATTTACTCGAGCTCGCTTAGTCGATACTGAAATGATTGTAAATTGTAAAATTGAGTTGATTGTAAATTTTCATATCATCGGGACCATGCTTTTTGTAATAAGAAGCAGAAAGGCCTGATAATCCTGGTGGGCCCCATGATAGGTTCTGAGGTCCGGGATCTGCGGGAACGGGGAAGAGTCTGGTATTTCCTCATCTGGTGTCGGCTTCTGAAAAAGATCCAGCGCATATAAATTATAGGCAACTCGCTCGCTTTGACTGTTAGAACCTGGTGAAGTAGATTGTCTTGAAGAAATATGAACTTGTCATAACATTTTTATTTATCCCAGGGGAATTCCGTTTAGATCCGTTTTTCGGATTTTTCTAAAGACGTATTTCCTAGGTCTCCAATTTGCGGCTGTACGCATAAATATGAGAATATATTATAATTAAGCTATTATGGGGTTCATTTTTAAAGGTTGGAATATCTTGAAATAACGTTCCAAAGCATAAACTAATCATTATTCAACATTGTGCAACTAATTCAAATAAAATTTTACTCACTTTAAGTTTTAAAATATAGTAGGCGTTGATACTCTGTATACTTCTAAACACATTGAATAACGGAACTAGTGACGTAAAATTCTAACCAATAAATAACAAGCGCTTGCCCGTTAACTTCATATGTACAACTTATTGATATTTCATACAGGATGTTTTAAACTTAGCCGCCATCATGCACTATTTAAATCATGTATAAGTTGCTTACTTTAAATAGAACACCCTATATTTTATTACATTTTTCTGCTGCATTTTTAAAAAACCAATTCGTTTGGTATTGGTTTCTCTATATCTAAATCCAACCATTTTGAGATATTTCATTATTTTAGTTAAAACATAACAACACTGAAATATTTAAACATTAATTACATACAGGATATATCATGGATGTCAAATATTTAAAAGTTAGAACGTTAATTGATTATGCTGTTCTGACAGTTTTCTTTGCCAATTTGTTATTCATAGTAAATAATGGCAAATGTAGGATTTACTAATGATGATTTTTAAATCTTATTATTATTATTTACGGCGAGTGTAATAGTATTGTTTTTTGCAGAAAGATATCCAAATCGACTAAATGCAACTGGTGATATTGTAAGATATTAATAAAAATAAAGCATTAGTGGACAGTAACATAAACAGAAATTGGTGTTTTTGGGTTATTTTACGGCCTCTCCAAATGCCTCCATAAGAAATTGTGAGAGATACCTTACTTTGTCGACGTGAATAATTCATCGCATTTTAAAAAAACACAAATGAAAACAATTTTCATATCATTTGGTGCAACACTCACAATTAGGTGATCTTCCTCAAAGACTAGAATTATGTGAATGGTTTTAATGAAAATTCAAAAGGATAAAATTTTAATAAAAAAAGTTATATGATGTGATGAAGCTAGCAAACATGGATTATTTAATCGACATAATTCCCATTTTTGATCTGATGAAAATTCACATGTTAGTAGAGAACGTTATTTTCAAGATAGTTGGAGTTTGAATTTTTTTGTGCAATAAAAGAAATTAAGAAATAGAGAGGCGGCTTCAGCTTGGTATCAACAAGATGAAGCACCTCCTCATAACTTTGGACCTGTTTCTCAGCATCTTTACAACATGTTTGATGATAAATGTATTGCCAATAGGATCCGTTTTCGTTGGCAAGCTCGCTCTCCTAACTTGGCTTCTTTAGATTTTGGTATTTTTTCTAAGTGTTTGGATGCGCCTTGCAGGGATATAATTTAAATTTTTTTCTGATTGAACTAATAACATTAGCGCAATTTAACAAGAGAGAAAAAAGTTTTAAATTGTTTGTTTTATTTGTCAGAATTATTTTGGTTTTGTATCGTTGACGGTTGTTAAAATACTATCATTTATTTGACAGTGCCCGTATGAAACCGACTTTTTTCTGGCAACAGAAATTTGTTTACGTTGTACAAAAAACGTCTTTGGAAGCAGACAACCAACATACGAAAGCGGAACAAAATCCGTCAAACCGTTCTCAAGCTATTCCCAATACACAATATTTTTTGGAAAGTTTGACGCCCTCTGACGCGCTTATGGTGCACTTTTTGGTCATAGATAAATTGATGTCAAACGGTTTATTTTGAGCAGAAAATCTCTGGTGAAGCCATGTACACACCTTTCAGAAATACCCTGTATATGAAATATATACTAGCTTAGATTTGCCGATAACAAAACGATAAATATTGTCATCAATTACAAACATATTTGACCTGTTGAGAATAATAACGCCGGTAATAAATTTAATAAAATTTATTATCTAGAAACTATGGTTATTGCAAATATTTTGGGATGAGCGATTGCCTGATGATGCAATATTTGAATACCAAACATTTTTAAACAAGTTCCGTTTAACAATAAGTATTGACATTGATGAGGATGTTATTGAATTGCATACATTTTCAAATGCATCAGAAAAGCAGTTAATTTATTAGTAGCAAAAAGTAAAGTAGCTCTTTTAAAACAGTTAACTAAATTAGAATTATGCAGTGGAGTAATAGCGAATAAATTAATTAACAAAATTTTGAAATCTATTCGTTTAAAAATAAACCGATGTGTAGTTTGGACACATTCCTCAATTTTATTAGGATAGTTAAAATTACCTACTTATAAATTAATGCCGTTTGTAAACACGCGTATAGCTAAGTTACAAGAAAATATAAATATTTCTGACTGGCGACATATTGACACGCATGATAACCATGCTGATATTCTTTCAAGGGGTGCTTTACCATCACAACTTATAAATTTTGATATGTGGTGGAAAAGCCCAAAATGGTTAATACAACCAAAAAATTGCTGGCTTATTTCAAATATAGACTCTATTTCTTTACCAGAAATAAAAAAGAAATAAGACGTTTTTATAATGCTTTTTCAGTTGCTCATAATAAATTTTGAACATTTTTCAAATGTAAAAGATTAATTCGTTCTGTTGCATATGTGAAACGATTTATAAAAAATGCAAAAATAAACAAAACCAACGAACTCTTGGAATCTTAAGTTTCAAGGAATTAAAAGAATCGCATAATCTTTGACAGTTGAACGGATATTTAAACCGAAACCGAAAACAATAATACTTTTTTACAGATTACTTTGTAATTAGTCAAGCATTTTGTAATGAAATAAAATCTTTAAAAAATAAAAACCGATTTTATCAAAAAGTAAAATTTTCAAACTTGATCCTTTTTTGGACGAAAATGGATTGTTAAGAGTAGGAAGTAAATTAAATAATTACAGTTTGCGTATTCCAAAAACATTCTTTGTTATTACCTAATAAAAATTACATAACTGATTTAATTATTAAAAATACTAATGATTTAAACATTACATGCTGGACCTCAGTTAACGTTAGCCGCTCTCCGAGAACGTTATTGGGTATGTAGAGGTAGATATGCTTGTAAACGTATTATTCGTGGTTGTATAAATTGTTTTTAAAATAATACCTTGCAATTTTTATTAAGCTACAATGGGCAATTTACCTGCAGATCGAATTTCTGTTTCATTTCCTTTCAAAATAGGTGCTGTTGATTATGCGGGTCCAATTTTAATATGAAATCATACGTTTGTTTATTTTTGTTTGTAACTCTACTAAAGCCGTACATATTGAATTGGTAACAGATCTTACTACTAATAATTTTTTGCCGCATTTAAACGGTTTGTTGCTAGAAGGGGCATTGCTTATAAAATAATTTCTGATAATGCTACTAATTTCTTCAAAGCCGCACGTGAGTTAGAAGAACTAAGAAAACTTAAGATAATTTAAATTTAAGAAAACCATAAATTGAGAATTTATACCACCGCATTTTGGGGGTTTGTATAAAGTTGGCACTAAGGCCTGTAAATTTCATTTAAAAGAATCGTTGGTAATTTTTTTAACTTATGAGCAATTGGGTGTTTTCATTAAATTTATATTTAAAAAATTATACTTCATTGTTTAGTAATAAACGTAAAAGGAAACCTCAATACCACAAAAAATATATAATGTGTTCAGAATTAAATATTTTCATTTTAAAGATATCTAAAACACCGTCTTTTAAAATCATTCTTTAAACGCGTTGCCATTGGTCGTGACGTCAACACTCGTATAAATAGTGGTTTGTTTACGTTTTACGCTTGATTCAGTAGTCATCTTTATGTTTATTAGAATTAAAAGAGGGTGTTTGTATGACATCGGAAGAGATTGTAAAGGCTTGTTCGAACAACCTGCCGTCTTTACATATGCTTATGGTGAAGGAATTTATTAAGAATGACGAACGATTCAATTAGAGTTAGAGGTGTAAAAGCTACATTATAAGTAGTACCAGTGTAATACATAATTCACATTGGTAGACACTTTTTATTTTAAAATGAATTTGTGCTTTATATAATTACTACAGGATGCTACTAAGTTAAATTGGCAATGAAAGATAAATTATACATTCAAAACAACAATATTAGGAACTCGTATAATGTATTTTATTATTAACTTACAGTGTTTTGTTTATACATTATTTACACTCGACACGACATAAAAACACTTTCACCTGTATAGCAACACTAAGTACACATAGCACACCACTAATTTACTATTTTATGTTATTTATACAAGGAATGACGTCACAATACAGACAACCTTCTATTGAACTGTTTCGGCGCTAATTTTCAGTGTTTGAATTAAATACACAGCAATTTAAAATTTTTTTACAACTGACGAACGTCTTTATGTGTATTCAATTTACACATTTCATAAAAAGTTAGAAAAACCGAATTCAACACGTTTTATTATTCAAGTAGAAGCTATATTAAACTCACGTCCTTTCTGTCCTAATTATTGTTTCTTTGTTTGTTATACTAGTACATTTTGTAGGTCTGTATAAAATCACGCCAGACCGGTATACGTATTAGGCAATTCAATTTAATTGTTTAAAAAAAAATAGAACGGCTAGATTATTAAAACCTTTTAATAATTGCATTCTATCTACTTACTCTTTTACGTAATTTTCAATATTTTTCTTACTACTCGGAATACTCTGACAAACGGTAATTGCTGGAAAAGGCAAATTCCAACTATGAAAGTCCGTATCTAGACCAGTTATAGTGGGGTTTGTTTGAAACTTCTCCCACAAACTTACTATTATAACCGCCTGGCTATAGCACCAATTGAAACACAGCAAAACCACATTAACCTGCAAACAATTAAAAAAAAATATATCTTAGTATTATTACAAAAAAGATGAGAATAAGAATGCGCCGTAAAAATAGTTTTGTCGTAATCGCGCCTAAGAAAATTAATTAAGGATTTGGCAAGATTTACGTAAATAACCGCTTAACGTTCATTAACGACAATTTTATTACATAGGCTGTTGACAAACGAAGGTATCACATAAACTGGTGCAATTGCTTTCTGAAGCTGATGTTTGGTATTGTAAGAATTTACTACACATAATGAGTTTTTAACAAGTGAAACCTCGAACAAAGACGCTTATTATTCTTTAGAATAAATCGACGAAATTTTTACTTCTACGTTTAAAATAAACTTTTTCTAACAACTTTTGTATGTAATTTGTTTGTCGCCTTAACAGTTGCAAATGTACTTGATGCATTGATTAACATTTGGCATGAGCCGAAAGTGTTAAACGCCCATTTGTGTCGGTATAAAAGTCAGAATAGCAGCACATATAAAATTTAGTCAAGCAAAGAGGCGTAAATAACAAAAAAAATTAAATTCCATAAACACCTAGTGCTTGCAATGAAAGGTAAGTTTGAAATGAAACATGTATTAGATTTTGACTAATGTTCTACAAGGCAAAATAGACTACACAAATTAAAATCAATAATAAAGCCGTTTGGGAAATTATCTACGAGCAAATTGTACATTTATTATTTAACAAGTACAAGAGATCAATGTTTGTTTTAAAATGAGAAAAACTGCGATAATAATTCGTATAATGTATCTTTTTTTTTACTTCACATCAAGTAAAAAAACGTTTTGATCCAATAATTAATTATTGACATAATATGAAAATCGATTTACCTTAATTGCTTTAACAATATCTTCAGAAATATTAATCATAAAAAAAAGTTGCGATAGAAAAATACTCGGAAATTTAATTAGGTATCTATTTTTTTTCACTTTTTGTCAATATTTCGTTTTCTTTTCTAATTTTTCTCTTCATGAAAATCTAAATCAAAATTTCATTTCTGTTTAATATCAATTGACTTCCCAAAATCTACGACTTTGCAATCAAAATCTTTTCAATTTTTTTATTAGTTATGAACATTGCTGGACTCTCCCTTCTTACTCTTGTAAATGCTTTTTTCTTCAAGCGACAATAAAACGTCATATTATTGAACTACTGGCAGACGCTAAAACTTTTTTTACTGTCTAGACATTAAAAGAAAAACAGTTATTTTGTTTTCACTACTATTTAGAGGTTGGTACCTCGGTTATGTCATATTATGAATGTAACAGTAAAGTACCAACTTCATTCGTTCAGAATAAAACGTCACTATAACACTCGAGAATCTCGAAAATTTGAAAATAACACATGAAAACTAGCAATAAACGCTTGAAGAAAAATAATATATTTCACTTGGAGTTAAAAATGTAATTGTTTTAGCTTAATTTGCTGTCTCGGCTGACGCCTCGCCAGCAAACTTTTAAGCTCAACAATTATATTGTTTAACTCCTAGTAAAATAATCTACTATTATAGGTTGCTTTCGCCACCTTTTGTCAAAGGTTTGTCAAAGGTACAAAATAGTGGGTCTAGTCTAGAGTCCTGGATCAATGGAGACAACTATGTGGATTAGGTACCCAGAACTGTAAGTTGATTTATGACAGATCTGCCCTGGCACCGAGGGCAGCTCTTTTGATTAACAAAACTATCAATAACATTCAGAATTCACAGATGCCAACACAACCGCAATACTGGCAGAGCTGAGTGTTCTTTTAGAAAAGAAATAGGTAATTCTCACCTCAGCATACTTTCCAAGAGAGGAACAGGAGACCCCACTAAACACGGTAAAACAACTTATTAGTGTGAAGCCAACAGGAAACACCTAATCATTGGGGTGGACGCCAATGCCCACAACACCGCTTGGGGAAGCACCGGCACCAATGTTAGAGATGAGTCACTTTATGAGTACTTACTTACTACTAACATGGTGGTGGTTAACAAGAGCAATCAGTTAACTTTAACTTTTATAAACTTTATGAGGCAGGAGGTACTCGATTTAACCTTAGTGACTAGGGGAGTTTCAAACCTAATAAGTGACTGAAAAGTGTCTCTTTATCACTGTTTGATCATGTTCAAATTGGGGGTCTGTCGCATGACAAACCAAATATACAAGATTCCTAGCAAGAGCAATTATGAAGCACACAGAAGTAATACATATGAGGGCATAAAGGCAGTACCAACAAAAAAAAGTCAGTGAACGATTTGGAGAGAACAGTTGACTTTACAACGAAGTCCATAATGAGGGCCTTTGAGGTAAACTGTCTCCTCAACACTAAAAAGACTAAGAGTAAAGTACCTTGGTGGAACCAAGGCCAGAATGGAGTTTAACAAATCAAAGAGAACTAACAACTGGGAGAAATACCGTAAGGCTTTTACTGAATTCAATGTGAAACTTCGTAAATTGAAGAGAAGCTTTTGTGAAAACCTAGATAAAGCACCTGATATAAGCAGAGTGCAGAAGCCTCTATCAAAAGATAGCCAAGAAAATATAAATGCACTTAAACTTGAAAATAGCACCATAACATTAACTTTCCAAGAAACTTTGGAAGCTCCGTTTACAAAACATTTTCCAGGGTGCAAAAGCAGCTGAAGAAACAAGAATGTACAATCGATCCATAAGGAGCAAAGCAGATATTAAGTTGGGCTGTCCCCTTGTAAATAAAATTTCATTGTCTGAAAATATTAAGTAGACCATAAAGACATTTAAACCATTCAAGGCTTCTGGCCCTGATGGAGTGTTTCCGGCACTCATTCAACAAGGACAGGACATGATACTAGCAACACTGATCAAAATATTTAGATCAAGTTTGTTATATGACCATGTTCTTCAACTATGGAGGTAAAAAAACCTTAGATGATCTAAAGTCACACCTTCCAATAAGTCTCTTGTCATTTATGCTTAAAAAATGGAGGAACTACTAGACCAATAAATCAGAACGGAGGTACTAACACTTAAACCTCTTTAGAAACACCAACTTGCCTATCAGAAAAGTAAATCAACGATATCAGCTTTACATGAGATTGTAAAAACTATAGAGAGAACACTAGAGTTAAAGGAAATAGCTATATCAGTCTTTATAAACATAGAGGGCGTTTTTGACAACGCTGCCTATGACTCTATGCCCCAGTCTCTAAGGAAAAGAGGGATTCACGACTTTATCATTCAATGAATGCTGATGGGTAGAGAGGTATATACCAGCATTGGTAGCGCTAACCATGTAGTAGGCACTACAAGAGGTTGCCCACAAGGGGGAGTCATATTCCCACTACTGTAGTTGCTGGTAATGGATGAACTACTGAACGACCCGAGTAGAGAGAGGTATAACGTTTTCGGTTATGTTGATGACATAACCATAACGGTGAGGGGCAATCATGACTCCATTATCGGGGATAGAAAGCAAAATGCCATTAACCTAACACGCAATTGGTGTCTAAAAGAAAGCATAAAGATGAACCCAAATAAAACCACAATTGTAGCTTTTACTAAACGAAGGAATTTAAGTATTTCAAGTATTAAGTTAAATGAATTACCCTCTCTAAGAAGTAAAATACCTAGGGGTGACACTGGACCAAAAATTAAGGTGGGAAAGTCACCTGACTAAAATTACTGTAAGGCCATAACATTTTATGGTTTTGCCCCCGAATTGTAAGCAAAACGGGTTTTTGACCCCTATATTATTTTAAACCCTTATTTTTCTTATTTTTTTTTTTACAACGACAATTTACTATTTGTTTTGACTGTTTTTAAAAACACACAAGAAAAGGAAAATCAACAAATAAATGGAAAAATTTAACGTTTAATTTCTGATTGCTTTTGATGTCCAGATTGTGAGGGCACGTCTAGACTCTTACTATTCACAAGTAGGCATCAAAAGAAAAAAAAGAAACTATCAGGTTCTGATATTTAGCAACGTTTTGCTTTTCACAGCAAAAGCTTCATCAGGACAATGCCAAGATTAGGTAAGTTTTTTTTCTGGCATTGGCCTGATAAAACTTTTGCTGTGAGAAGCGAAACGTTGCCAATTATCAGAGTCTGTTAGTTTCTTTTTTCTTGTTTAATTCTTACTTTCGAATAGGAAGGGTCCCTCACAATCTATTACATCGAAAGCAATTAAAATAAGTAAAGGACACCATCAACATTATTATTTAATTTCTAAGAATCATTCCAATATTTGTACATGAGCGCATGACCAAACATGCATACATTTTTAAAATCAATTACTTTGTATTTATTAAAATTGAACTCTAACTTTTGCCCAAGGTACCAACTAAATTTACTAGCATGAACAACTTTAACTAATAATTCTTAATACGCGTCAAACATAATTTGTGTTTACAATTATTAAACAGAGAACAAAACATTTTATTCTTAAAATTATAACACCTTGTCATTGAGCTTTGAGTTATATAGTAGGATTCAAGTAGAAATGAAAAAGTATTTATTACATTACACTTTAATTATTTCACTTTTCAACACAAAGTTTCACTTGTAGCTTTATTTTTTTCTTAATGTGATAAATTACTTTTAATTTATAATTTTTAACGGTAATACTACTTTTAAAACATACTTGATAATAACGGGATTCTTTTGTGCAAATAATTGCTTTTACGTAGCACTTCAAATCATCTTATCGTTTACATTTCATATTTTAAGTGACAACTAACGTACCTTTAACTTTGATTACTTGATAATCCCTTAAAATTTTCATTGCCTATATTTAAAAGTTGCCGATTTTCACGGAAACTTTAGCACAAAACACAATCAAACGAAGCTTAAAAATTAAATTTATGAAGTTAATAAAAGATTAACATCAAACGAAAGCTTGTGTAATTGTAAGCAGAAAATGTTTATATGTTCATTGTGGTTCGCTGTAAAATTTCGGTTTCTTTCTCAATCTAAATTTCAGTACAATCGTGACGTCATGCGACTTTGTTAATTGTATGTTTCGTTAATTATTCAGGTTTTTCTTGATTTTCCGAGCTTCTTTTACAATGTTACCTAAATTATAATGAAATAGTTAAACTATTGCGTAGTAAAAGTTGACATATTTTTGATATGGTATTTCAACAAACTCTTTTATAGACATTACCTTAACACAATAATATATGTTCTGAAACCATAATTAAATTGTTTTTGTATGTTTACAGGCAATATTTAAGCATAATTTATTTGTCGCAATTAGAAGCAAGAAAACTTCAGCAATTAATAAACATTTTTTTAATTCAAAAACTTGAATATAAATTTCGTAATTTCAACTTGATTTTTAACGAATTTAAAGTTTTGCGCCAAATTGTGCAACATCGTATATATAGTACTAAGTTGTTAAATCTTAAAACTACTTTAATTACAGGCATAAATATCCGTATCATGTTTTACAGAGATAATAAATCGTCAAAGAACTTTTTCGCAAAACTTCATAATTAATTCATGTCCCAGTAATAAACTTGCACAAAACAACCTCAAACTTTAACATAAAGCTTAAAATTTTTAATTTTATTGATCTTAAAAATTTGTATTCATAAAATCAAATATGTTTCCGAGAATTTTACACATACACTTTTCGGGCATATACAAAATTAAAATTATAATAGAAGTTATACATCAAAAATCGATTTTACATGCAAATTTAATGTAACGGATTTATTCGATTTCGGCTGTTATATTTATTATTGTAAACATGTTTTGCAGAATTGCAAGTTTGATCTATAACGTTTATAAATTAATAAAAATTTACATACTTTTCAATAAATGGTCGACCTTCTTCAGCAATGTATCTTACACCGTGTAACGTGGAATGTTCAAAAAATAACTTCGCTTGCACACGCCAACTCGTCCTTAACAATTGATATTTTGACTTAACAATTTTATTTTTTTCGAACTTTTTGTTGAGAAGCATCGTGCTCGGTAACCAAAAACAATAGATTGCGACAGTTTTATGTGATTTACATATAAGCACCTAGCATGTAACTTGGTGTAAATAATAAATGTTGTATTACAGCTACAACAATGGAACACAATAAACGTTTTATATTGATATACAGTATCGTGTTAGATCGAGATTCTGATACAATTCTATTACGCTATGCAACAAAGGAAAAGCACTATTTGAATCGACCTTTTCCATTTTATGTCAGGCTTTACGTGCTTCACCGAAATTCTTTTTAAAACGCCATAATAAACATTATGCGATTGATAACTTGCACGGGTCTTAAACTGAAACAAAGATCGAAATAAAATCGTTCATCAAAGAAATATTTCAGTTTGTTGTTTCTCTGCTTGAGAAAATGCCATTTCGTAGCTAAAAATAAGTTTCTTTTACAGTCACTCGAGGGTGTTTTAAATTAAATTAGTATTTATGCACGACGTTGCATAAAGTTAAAAATTTCTTTACTTATTCTACATATTCTACAATTCAAGATTTGTTAAATGTAAAACAGATTTATTAGTTGACAAAATAATTAACAAATTATATAATTAGTATTATAAAAACAAAGTTTTGTTTTTTCAAACAAATTTAAATTTTCTAGTAGTTTTACCTATAAACATTCAATTCAAGACCATTTAAATTTGTAAACACTACTGTTTTCTAAATTATTTGTTATTTTAAATTTCTTTGAAAGAAATTTTAATAAAGATGTAGAAAAGATTTTTTTTAATAATTTTTGAAAAAATATAATTGATGTGTAGTTTATTATTATTATTATATTTATTATCAGGCATAGTATTTACAGAAAAGCTTTTTATTTAAAGCGACGCGACAGTTACATACATTTCGTTCAGAAATGGCGAATAAGAGTGTTTTCTAATCGAATGTCAATATTGAAAGAAGCAATTTTGGATCCATTGTAAGAAGAAAACTTAATATAAACGTTTGTTCTAAACGTCTTAAGTTTTAAGATACAGGGTGGTAAAGTTTTTAAATGTAATTAACTTATTATTAATATCTGTAATAGACTATTTTTGATATTTTAATGAATTTTTTTTTATTTCCACCAGCGGCGTTGGTTTAGAATATGACCTGCCTATTTTGGCAGACATTGATGGTTCTCCACTGATTTCTTTTAAAATAAAAAAAAAATTCTTGCAATCCCCAATCATTTCTAAACAAATTTATTTTTTCAATTCGTTGCACGGTTTTCGCTTAAAAAAATTAAAATCGTTTTTCTACATGATCATAAATATACCATACAGAGAAATGGATTTCATTTTTTTAGTGAAAACCGTGCATCAAACTAAAAAAATTCAAGAAATTATATCTGCTCATAAATGAATGCAGATTTTCTTTAATTTTTCTTATTCATTTTTCCCCTGTTCAGTGGCTCTAAAACATTTTCGTAGAAACCTCTAGCCCAGTTCTTTGTTAACAAATAACATTTGGATAAGGCAATATTGAGTAAATCGTTTTGTTTTATCATGGCCCATTGTTTATTAAAATATTTCCTATCACTATCACAGTCACCCTGTATATTACACATGAATAGAAACCCATTGATAATTAAAATTGTAAAAAAATTAAACCAATGCAAAAAAACAAAAAACCGTACAATTTGAATTTCCTAAATAAAAATGTTATTCTTCAACCTGCTTTATATGTATGCAATTAAAGGGAACAACTAATACATGTACCTGTTCTTAACCACGTCACTATAAACGCAAAAGACCGACATGTATATAACTCTACGGTCTATTTGGCAACTGAGTAAACACACTTAGTCATTGTCATAAAAATTCCAGTAACTTCAAAACACAAACTACGATTCAACGATATTAACGACAGTCACGAACCAACTAAACAACTGGAGTTAAATCGACGGTAGAGCCATCTACATGTCGGGGCAAAATTTTGTTAACATTTTATTTATATACGTTGCGTATCTTCCCAAATTTTTCAATTAACGGTATCACAGTAAATACTTTAATATTTAATCGTTTGATAAAAAAAATCCAAAAAATCAAATGAGGAAAGTTTGAGATTGTCCATTGACAAGAATTTACGCGTGAGACAGAACTTAATTTTAGATATAAGTAATTGGATTTTATTAATTGCAAAAAAATAAAATAATCTTACTCTATTTAAGTGAGAAAAGAGCACAATAAATCATTTATTAGAAACATTAAAACAAAAATCTGTTAGTATCACTGACAAAGTTACAATAATTACAACCTTATCCAAATTAAAAAGCTTGTGAATATGTGAAAAAGTGAAAAAATTCTGAATGATTGTGTGATAATATTGTATACTAACAACATAATGTTAAAAAAGTATGTATGGTTTACAATAGGAGTGAGTAAACCCCATAATTATAAAATAATTTTAGAGTGAGGTAGTCAATCAAAACTTTTGGTTTTAAATCTTCTAAAAAAGGCTTGTTAAAGTAGATCATATCTGGGCCGAGAAGTCAAAAGCAAAAGTGAGATGAACATTTTGTGAACGCTATTGGCACAGAGATTGTGGATGTATCGTTTTTCTTGTATGTTAAAACATATCAGTATTATTACGGTATTCAAAAGAAATAGAAAAAAAGGTTTTTTTATAGATGAATATATACGTCTAGTTGACAGGAATAAGAATAAGAATCTCGAATCGCTAGCTGTAAATTCACAAGAGATTGTACAATAGCAAACAAACACCGATAATCAATCGACAGGTGTTTCGTCCTTTTGTTCCTGTTTGTCTATAAATACTATACAGAGTGTCCCAGAATAAGTGTAGCAGCTGTTAACCATATTTTAAGTTAGGTTAACTATTCCCAGTACCGAAAGAATAAATGTTTAGGGTGAAAAAAATGTTCGAGTAGTAGAAGTTTGAAATTGATCAATTACGAAAGCATTGATAATACCTTGCAGCTACATATTTTTGAGTCTCTAGGAAACAAAAAAACCCTTTTTTTAAATTTGTGCATACTTGGCAACATAACTTACACCTAAAGAATTAATTAGAAAGTTCTTCACGATTAATCAAGCTAAAACCTTTATAAATTAAAATTGCATTCAACGTAGATTTTTTTTCAACTACATTATTATATTTCTCAGGAGAATTTGCAATTCTCGGCTCTTACGCTTATTCTGGGACACCCTGTGTATGATAGTAAACATATACTGGAAAATCTAATAAATCCTAAATGACAAAAGCCTTTAAGTTTCAGTTCAATGTAAACAAGATTGACTTAAGAAAGATTTTTTAAAATTTGAAAAACGTCGATTTTAAGAAAACTTTGCCTTCGTCTTTGTTTAACCAGTTGGCCTCAACTTAGTCCCGTTGCTTTTAATATAATTTATATTTTTAAAAAATAAGTTTAAATGATAAATACTAAGAAGGGTAAGGGTTGACATGTTTATGTTTAATGGTTTCCTAAACCTTGAAAAGAAAATGCTTTGCCAAGACAGACAAATCCACTATTGCACTCAATTTCGTCACCACACTATACATGTTTATAGTGATCTTCTGGGGCCCCACATATAACACTTACACCCCACATTACAATAATGAAAATATACCCATATGAATAAATAAACTCAACTATTTATCAAGTTAATTAATGGCAGTCAATAATTAAAATTTGTAAAATAAATAAATAACAATAATATGACAATTGTACACGAACAGACAAAAATAGTGTTTCACTCTCTAATTTCAAAAAACTTTGAAAGAGCTCCCATAGGTTCGGTCCGAAAGTCGGTTCATTGAAACCAGGGTAATGAATTTTAATATCATCCCTCCATTAAAAAGAAATTCTTACCAGAATATTTATATGTAACAAAAATTTTAATTACTAATAATATCACTCTAATATTACATATATATTGTAATATAAATCTCTAATAATTTAAGAGAAAGGGAGACTGGGGTCGTGAAGAGTAAAAGTAGAGTAAAACAAAGATAAAACAAAAACAAGAAAAGTAAAAAAATACTGTTTTTGGAACATTGTGGGAATAAAAAAATAAAGGAAAAGTTCTAGAAATATATAAAGAGTTTTAAAATAAATATAATTTAAAAAAATCAGAAAGAACAAGGACAAGAATAAAATAATTATTTGGGGACACTTGAATGCAAGAACAGAAGAAGCTGACATAAAGAAAGAAATCAATGGATAAAAAAAATAAACGGACAAGGGAAGAAAACTGTTGAAATGTTGCGAGCAAGGGAATGGACAATAATAAACAGGAATGTAGGGGAAAAACATACATTTCTAAATGCAATAGGATTGGTGAGTAATTATGTAATTGTAAACGAAAGAAGTAAAGAATAAGTAGAAAATTTGAAGGTAGGAAATGAAAAAGAATCACACCATCACCCAATGGATGTGAGATAGAGATAAAAGAATAATAAAGAAAGAAAAAGATGAAATGGGAAAAAGAAACGCGTAGACTAAAAAAAAAAAGTGCAGAACGATATAACAAAAAATTGGGGCAAAAACATCAGAAGAGCTAAAAAGGGAAAATAAAGCAGAATAGTAAAAACAGTAGAAAAAAGAAATAAGGAAGTGCAACAAGACAGAATAGTGCAATAAACAGTGTGAAAGCAAAAACTGGAAATGAGAAAAAGAGAGAATGAAAATGAATGAAAAGCCCTATAAAAGCATGGTGGAGAGAAATCGATAAACAAAATCAAAAGAAATCAAATATAATTAGAACAGAAGTAGAGGATCCTATATAGAAAGCGAAAAATTCAAATCAAAAAGAACGGATGCGTCTCAGAGTAAAAAATGGAAAGAGAGAAGATAAAGGGAGAGAATCAGAAAAACTTTCAAAAAAATGGAATGGTGCAGGGTTTTCGGAAAGATGGAAAGAAAGCCGTAATAACGCCCAATATATATGGGAGGAGATACGAGATAAGTGATAAGAGAGAAAAATATTAAACGCGGGATATAACATTTACGCTAAAATATTAAGAACAAGATTAGAGAAAAATTAGAGGAGAATGAATGAAGCCATAATAGAAGCGATAGAGAAGATATACAAGAAAACGCAATTTACGATAAAAGTAAAGGGTTTATATTAGGGAAAGAATTTTAAACAAGAAGAGGTTAAACGAGATGAAAGAAAAGAAGTAATAAAGGTTTTAAAAGAAGTATTTAAAAAGAAAAAAGCTAAAGACAAATGTAGGAAAAAAAAGAAAATTATAGAATTCAAGAAGAAATCGAGAAAAAGGAAAGAACTGAAATGGTGGTAGAGAAAAAAAAATTGATAAATTTAGGTAGGTATCTAGAATACCTTATCAGATACAATAATAAAAGATATGAATCAAATAAAAGAACTACAAAACAAAGTAAACACAATATTAGAAAAAGTATGGGGATTTGAAAAAGGATATTTGGGAAGGACATTCCTAAGAAAGTGGCTATTTGAAATATTTGTAAAAATATGATTGTGCACGGGGCAAATGTATGCTGGGTGGAAGCAATAGAATGCATTGGTGAGAATACATTAAAAACACTGGAGGTGAACTTTAGGATTAATTACAGTTATATAAACAAAAAAAATGAATGAGAATGGGTAGAAAAATGTTAATGTTTATTTAATTAAATTGCTTTAATAAGTAAAAAGGTGATAAATGAACCGGATCATACTTTTATTTTTATTTTGTGTGATTGAGTGAAAGAGTTTCATCACTGACTCTGTTACATGCAAAAAAAACTTATGACAAATTTGAAATAGAAACGTAGCTTAGTGGGTGGGGTGGATTGCCAGATGATTTGTTTTTGTGAAATGGTAAGATCGTAGCAAATTGTTGCAAAATCGTCAATAACAATCGATAAATTAGTCAAATTCGAGGGTGCCTAAACAAAGGTTACGACGTTAAATAGCTTCAGCTCTTGTTCACTAAATCCTGTCAGTAGAATACTTTTCTGTTGACTTACCTTAAGAATGTACAGTAATTTTAGAAGTTTAACATAACCACAATAATAATATATAAATAAAGAAGACTCGTTACAAAAAAATCTATAAGTTTATTGCATTTGCACCATAACATAAGTTTTACGGGATTAACATTACCGAAATAGTGAAAAATCAATTAATTTGTGTGATCGCTAATTTTCCATTGCTAATACAACTGATCTAATTAAATGTTATCTGCGTTACGGTCTTACAAATCAAAACGAAACAATCTTAACCTTGCGCGTCTTACATTACTAACTGAAATATACGCACAAAATGTCTATTCGCAACAGTTTAAATTTACAACATGAAGTTTAAAACCCTTTTTAATTTTGATTTGTTTACATAGTTACTTAAACAAATACCTGGAGGTCACGGTTGACGGTGAACCAGTGTTTTTTCAGATGAACCAGAGGTAGAACGGACTACAATGAAAGCGAAGACGACAAGTCGGATCAAAATAATTCTTTAAACACGCCAAAAACTGGCACGTCAAAACAAAAAAATACTTTTTATGTAATCTTACTAAGTAGGAATCTATGTGGCACAGAATTTTAAAACCGCAACATTACGAAACTGGATAACGGTTTCAAGTTCCCAACAAACTTTGAAAGTCGTATGAAGTAATATAAATATCAACAAACTTGCGAACACAGAAAAACACCCCTAATTAACTTCAAACTTGAAACTATTTATTCCCGATACCCCATACGTGCGTTACACATGTAACTAAAACCAAAGAGAACACACCACCAAAAAATTATATATTCAAAGTGAAGTCGATGAACTGACCGCGACTTGCAACTATGCATGATAAGGAAATTGGACAACTGTACCTATTTGTTAATAATTAATTTCTAAAAACCGTCAGTTGTTCTAAAAGTGTACAGAAACCTCTTATCATTAAAACAAAACATTGTTTATTAACGTGCCTAAAAACAAATTAAAAGAACACGTTTTTCAGCACTCAGCACACGACAAATATTTAAATCATTAATAAATTATGACAAACTTACGCTTCCTCTATTAAGAATTCTTTTTAAAGTCACCTCAACAACTAATTACATCCTGAGAAGACAATTAATGACTTTGTATTAAAACGACGACTTACACTAGTATTTTAGAACAGTTTCCGGTCAATACTGAAAAAAATTGAAAGCGTTATAAAACTTATTAATTTTGTGAAAAAAATTTAATTTAAATTGCAATCAATTTTAAATATCTATGCTTTGGGTTGTTCTTTAGCATTGTCTTGTTAAGAAGTTGATTGATGAAAAATTTTTTCATTAAAATTTTGCTGAAACAAAGCAACTAAACAACAATTAATATAGCAGCTTAAATACAGTGGGAGTTTATTAAATCAATTTAGAAAAAATCCCAAATTAACAATTTAATTAAAAATTCGTTGAAAGAATTCTTTATTGCTGATGCTTTTAAATTTTGTTAGCCATATTAAAACGAAAATTTAACTTAAAGACTTCAAAAAGTTTAGGCAATAAATTAAATGCCATTAATTTTATTCACATTTTAAGTATGTTGTTAAACAAAAATAAAACATGAAAACGTTTCAAATTTCCAGCTAAATAAGCGATTTCTGGGATGTGTTTTGTAAGTACTCGAATAAAAATAAAATCCATATTTTAATCCATTTTTAATTAATGAATTATTACCTCAGGTTCAAAGCACCGAATTCACGCTAAAAATACGTACTTACTCAAAAACGAACAAAACATGAACATGAACAATTTAATTAAAGAGTTTTCAATACCAATATTAAACTTTAATTAAAGTATTGTTTGACTTGTTTTAGAAAGAACTTTTGGCGACCAACTAATATTAAAAGTTTTTCTAAAGCGTATTTGTCTTCATAATTATGCGTTATAACGTACCAGATTATTTAATCCAAAGACTGTTGGTAACGTCACACACCAACTTAGTAACAATTGCAATTTTGGATTATGCTAAACCATAAATTTAACAACTTAAAGAAATAAATCTTGAGACAATATTGTTATAAACTTAATTTCCGTAATTGAGCCTTTTTATAAAGTTTCTTAATTTTGTTCAAAACTAATTTTTGTTAGAATTATTTATTTATCTTCGTAATCTCTTAATATAAATAAATTTTCGTTTAGGAATCGAATTTCATTAAACACGATTAAACCTTAACTTTTCAATGCTTACTTTCCATTAGCGTCTAGTTTTGTCAAAGACAAGTTCTTTTCGAACTTTTAATGAAACGATAAGAATTTAACCTTTAAACTTATTAAAACTTTTAATATAAATCTTTACTCTTTCAAGGAATCTTTCTTAGCGTGTGAAATTAAACACCGAAAAAAATTACGCATACGTTAAAAAATATATTTATATTGCTATGCATAAATATTGAAATGGCTACGCATCTGTCGATTTATATCATTTTCCATACAAAATACAGCTTTACATATTTCTTTCAAATTTGATTTTTGATGATTCTGCCTTGATTGTTTCAATGGATTTGCTTTCCTGAAATAAATATTGTTCATTTTTTTATGTAGTGTTAAATTTATTTAAAAAAGATATACTACCTGTACTAACTTTTACCATCGTGAAAGGTTCTGATGTCGTTAGAAGTTTTTAATGTGTGCATTGAAATGAGCAGTCACAGATTAGAGGAAAGGTTTAATTTGAACTGTGTCCTTTATTTTGTTCCAAGGAAAACTGTGAAACACTACGATTTTTGTGAAATGTGTACCTAAACAAATAATTAAATTAGTGTAAGAACAATTTGATAACAATTTATAGACATTTTCAAGAGTCGTGAATCATAAAAGTCAAGAAAATGAAGAACCCCTGATCAACAAAAAACATTATTATTTTTCAATGTCGTATGACGTCACACCACATGATCAAATGCATCGAACTTTAAAGTGCAAATAACTCCGAAACACTGTAGCGGAATGGAATACACATATAAACAGCTTCTGCTTTCGTTTAATACTAATATTTTATTTAACTTCGTAAAACTACACCGAAAACGTTAATTATCAAAAGAGAGACCTTTGAGGATAATGTAGAAACATGGGCAACGCGAAAATTTTAGAGGTTCTCAAGTTACCAGCGTCAAAAGCCTAATATTAAAAGAAAAAATAAATTTTGTGAATGTGACAATAATTTGTAGTGCTACGTAAATGCATTTATTGCTCAAAAAAACCAATACTATTAAGTATGTGTTAAAATCGGTGTCATCGCTAAATTATAAAAAAAAGTACAAGTAAAAAACAACAAGATTACCTGCAAGTGAAATTTTGTATTAAAGGCAAATTAAAAGTTTAATGTGATACTTATCTCAGCAAATTTTTTAACAAGAAATCTACGATAATATTAAGGTCAGTGGCACAATTGTATTAGGTTTCAGAAAAACTATTTGTTTTAGGGTTATATTCACATGCGATCATGTATAAACTGCTTTAATTATTGTTTAAAATTAAATGTTAAATTTTCTTATTTATTTGTTCATTTTCTATTAACACATGTGAACAAGATAAGTGTCTAAAGCAATCAAAACAAATGGTAAATTTCAGATATCAGTTAACAATTTACAAAAACTACTGATTGCAAATGATGGCCATTTAGTATATCATTTAAATCAATTTAATTTTTATTTATAAAATATTTAAAATTTCTCAAGAGAAATTATTAATAAGATGAATCACTAAATTAATTAACTATAAGCGTAATAAAAATTAAATTTATCGACCTTGAGATAAAGTTTGTTTTACCAAATTAATCAAATTAAATTCATTATTTTATATAAAACATTAATAGCGAGCTTAGGGCGCATATTTCAATTTAATCATTCAATTAATTTATTAAGTTTTTTTTGAAACTGTTATGTTTGAATATTTTCTAGGTTTATTACTATTCAATATTTTAGAACTTACAGCAGGCGATTTGAGATTGTTATTTTTGACAACGCTTAGTTGTCTTAGGATTGAGTTATGTAATTGCTTGAACTTCTGTCGACGAAGTTGCTTTACTGCAAGTGCATTTTCAAACGTGTTACAAGAGACGACTCTAGATGTCGTAGCAATTATTGATGATAAATTTTGTGTATTTTTTTTAGAACAGAAACGCTCACATTTTAAATCCAAATTTAAATTTACTTTTATTACCTTCTTACTTGTTGACCTGCCAGCTGTCAAAAGCTCTAAAATGCAAAAATATTTATTAGTAATAAAGCTTCAAATGCATTATAAGGTAAGCTTTCAGTCATTTGCATTGTCATCCTTATCTTGACAACCAACGCAATTTTCAAATTGTTATTTCTGAGACACCCATTCCCACAAAAATGGGGGAGGGTAAAAGTCATCCCATAAATTTTCCGGAAAAGGCGGTAACAACTCCAGTCCTTGATTGGCACTGATTGGTGATACTAAAAACATAAAAAACGTCAAAGACAACTTATAAAAACAAAAAACGTCGGTCAAGTTAACAAACTGCTGCGTACAGGAGAAGCAAAAATTCAGGTTACACCTTATAACAATTTTAACTAAGTGTGTGTTTCTGTGTCGAAAACACTTACATTCAGAAAAACTGTTGAAAACTTTGTTTTCTTGTAAAAATATGTACCTAACAAATAATTAAATTAGTGTAGGAATCGATTTATACAATTTATAGACATTTTCAAGGATCGTGAATCATAAAAGGTATTAAAACGACCGAAAATTAAGAAAAACTCAAACAAACGACGAACAAAAAGTGCTGCTCAACAAAAACAACGGCTTTGTAGAGATTATCTTAACACTGTCTTCTAAATAAATATATTCCATCCCGCCGTCAATCAAAGGGAAGCAAGCGAAATTAAAATCGACGCCTTTCTGATCATCTGTTTGCTACGGGTCAGCGGTGAGATCACTCTTACCGGCGTTATCCAATATCCAACTGGAACCACACCGATAAGTGAAATTTAGACTCCCTATTAATTCGCGTCACACGTTATCATACCTAAAGATAATAACTATCCAGTATTTTTTGCAAATGAAAACACCAATTGTTGTTTTTGTTTTATCGTTTGCGCCTTTCAATAGAATTAAAGACTTTATAAACGTCTCTCTAATAACTTATAATTGTTATAGGTATGTATGTGTCGCATTGTAGAAATCATTAAGCGAAGTCAATACTTTAGCCTGTAATCATTCTTTTATCAACATTAAACTACTAAATTACTTTTACTTTATGTGCGTTAAGAATTTACCCTTACAGGGTGGGTAAAAGAAATCACTTATCTATGTTTAGATTAAACTCTTATTATTTTATATTAAGATACGGTGGCGTTTGAAAACGTGTTTTATCGGCGAACAGTTTCTAATATTTAACGCTAGTCAGGTAAATTGCCTTGCCTTATCTTGCACCCTAAAACATTTTTGTTATTTTTGTATTTATACTCAATTAATTTGATTTCCGTCGGCCACGTAGATTCTTAACTGTCCCACCCATTAATGTTTCCATTTACTTTATCTGAGTTTTTAGATGCATTAAGAGAAATGCAAAAAGTCTGCACCGTGACCGAATAAGATACTTTACGAGTTTGTGAAGGTGTGGAAATAACCTCGTAAACAAACTTACTGATTTAGGACTGCAGGATAGTTTTGTTAAATTGTTGTTTCTTTTTCTGAGCGACAAGAGTTATACAGTCAGAGACAAAACAATCGTTCATAAATTACAAGACGCAATAAACATTGTTCTTCGAAACTCTGAAACAATAGGTTTTTGATTTTCGCCACAGAAAACCTACTGCATCCCTAGGCATCTGTATATTTATACAAACGAGAAAAACAAAACAGGGCAATAAAAAGAGAGCATGGTGTGACTTACCGAGATAAGATGCAAAACAAACGGACAAATTTGTACCTTAGTTTGAGGTCGGCACTCATCTCAAAGTTGATTTTATTAAAGATGTCTCATTACATTTTAGATTTCTTTGGCCAGAATGTAAAAAAATAAAGAAAATAATTTTCCGACACATTAAACATTATTTAAATTTTAAATGATAACTAATTAATTCACGTTTACGTATATAAACATTTTAAACAATTTAAATAGTTACGGTAAGGTTAATTAAAGTTGGTTATTAGGAATTAGGCCGTTCAAAGAAAAAGAATTGTTTTTATTTTCAATATTTCCCGTAACCAATTCTGACCTTCATTAGAAAAATAAAATATTATTTAAAAAATGGTTGAGTTATGGAACACATTTAAAAGATTATATCAAATTAAAAACAAGAATCATAATTATTTGAAGTTAAATTAATACCACGATTGATATCAAAAGTAAAACTCTAGTTAATTTTTTAAGTTTGAGCGGTCTAATTTCCAATAACTTCAATCAACATTAAATTGTAAGACCAATTACTCGTATTCCTTTGAAGTTACGGCAAGGTGTTAAATTTTTAAAACATATATAAACAGGAATTGAATACTTCACTAAAATAATACAAAAATAGCAACCGGGCGTTTGTATACCTTTGAGATAGTGCTGATCAGCGATATTTAGAAACAGTTTGTATCCCCAAAAAAACTTGCATGAAGGCGATATGTGGATTGACATGCAAATTGCATGATTAACCAAACAATAAAGGCAGCAAGATAATGCGGGCGAGATAAGAGATTATATTTGAAGAGAAGGCGCAAGACATTACGCATAAAAATATAAACAAGATATTGCTTACCAAAATCACTTTTGGACCTAAAGCAACTCCACAGAAATTTGAAGTAGTTTAGCGACATTTTTCGACCTAAGTGTTGCATATTAAATTAATTTACGAAAAAATTAGCTATCGTCTAAGACTAATATTAAATAATTTGGTTGCAAAATTGAAATTGTAGTTCAATTTGTGAATACAGGAAGCCGCGCTCGTTAGTGCATAGAAAATTTAAAAAAATTGAAAAAATCAAAACCGCCGTTTCCAGAAGTTTTAAAAAGAATGGGCGAGAATGGCTAGAACGAGTCTTATTTATTATTGTTGGGTTGTTTAAGAAAAATTAAAAAGGTTACCTTCAAAGAGAAGAAGTAAAATCGGGTTATGTTTCCGAAATAACAACAAAGCCAACGCAGGGACTATTTAAATAACTAAAGTTATTAGATAAGCGGTAAAGAATAAGCAGCAATAAGTTCGGACGGACGCTATTAATAAATAAACTAAGTGTACAAACCAGAAGAATAAACACGTGGTTACGAAGGAATACAGGTGATACATCGTTGTGAAGTGTACGACTACAACATCCACAGAGGAAACATAATTTTCCTGGTGCTGGGATAGCATTGAAAGACACCTGTAAACATTTACCCAAGAGTAGGTGTCCAAATGAAAGTGCATGTAACTTACCGATTGTGGGAACTAAGGGTTAGAATTATAGTTTGATTATAAAATACTGTAAATGCATGTGCAGATCTTAAAGCATAAATTTGTTAATTACAATTTCATTTAAAACGCGAACTCGACACAGTGCACTTTTTTGTTATTACGAGACCACCGACATTTTATTCGCGTAAAGCATAATATTCAAATTTAAAAGCATGTAAATAAATTTTAAAATTTGTGTATGTAGAAGGAAGGCTAATTTACGTGTAAATACAACTTAAGGCTACTATTTAAAATTGAGGTTTCTTTTTTTCGAGTAATAAGAGAATGAGGGTTAGCTAATTTAATTTAAATTATAAAAAATATTTGAAATGGGTATTTATGAGAAATAAAATAGATAAAAATATATAAATATTCTATTTAAAAAAGTAAGTTTGGTACGATTACTTTTGACGTGACTCCAGTATACTCATTTCCGAAAACGGCATTAGAGTCTACGTAAAAAAGTGCTGAAGCAATGTTTTTTGCAGAAATTGAAAATTTCCAACAGGAAACAATTTACAGACATTTTCTAAAACGCAGGTATTCGAAAATCACCCTGTATCTCCGACACTACAATGGATATCGCCATGCGGTTTTTGCCATTGTGTTTCTTATTAAAAATAAGCCTCGGAACACCGACATCAGTTTTTGCCTATCTCAATTGGATGGAGGAGTTTCCCTTTCTAAAGTGTCGAAAAATGGCGCACCCTGTACATGATGAAAATTTGAATGTGTTATACGTAAAAAATAGTTTAACGACAATTTTTGGATTAAAAATGTAACATAAATGAGAGGTTGCCTCTACGTAAACCTAAGCTACCTCAGTTAGAAGGGGGTGATTAGTAAGATTATTTTCTTTTTTGAAATGACAAGGTCGTAGTAAATGCTTCCAAAATTCGGTAAATTTTTTTTTTCAAGGTCGGGAGGAGCGCTAAACAAGGTCAACGACGTTAAATAACTTTAGAACTTATTCACTGAAAAGCCTGTCCGGAGGGTACTTTCCAGTTCACTTACTTTAAAAAGTACTGTCACAAAGCTGTTAAAAGTTAACACAACACACAAACATAAAAATAAAATTAAATAAAAAGGGCTCATTACAAAAAGAAAATCTACAAGATTTATTTCATTTTAAATCCAAATCATACATTTACCAAATTTAACAAAGTTTATATGGAATTAACGTTACTGAAATGGTAACAAAAAATCATATCGATCACGTCATTGATAATTTTTATTAATAAGACAACTTATCTAATTAAATGTTATCTGCGTTACGCTCACACAAATTAAATCGAAACAGTATGTTTATTATACAAAATCTTAACCACAAAATATTCATTCAATGAATTAAAAGCGCACCGAAAGTTAATATGCGCGACAGTTTTATAATTTATGAGATTCAAAACCTTTATTAATTTTGATATTGTTCACGCATATTTACTTAAGTAAAAAACATAAACACCTAAACGTTACCGTTTACTGAGAAAACCTGAACTTGCTGAGAGATCCACCATAAGCTGTTGTGATTTAGAACGGATAGCGATAAAAACGCAAGACGAGAAGTCGGATTAAAATAATTCCTTTTAAGAACGTCAAAAACTGGCACGTCGTTGCAATAATTTTTTCAAGCTTCATTCATTTACATACCGAAAGAATTCTCTTATTAGGAATATAGGTTTGCGGTACGAAGAATTTTAAAACAGCAATAACGCAAAACTGGTTAAAAAAATTTCCAAGTACCTGCAAAAAGTTAAATATTTCCGTCGTATCCAAGACAACACAAAACGGGAAAAGCACCCGCTAACTAACTTCAAACCCGAAACTTTTTCATTACCGGTACCAGACTTAAAACAGCAATAGTCTTTCCATCCCTTGTGCGCGTACCGCTCATAGATCTTACTAGATAACGAATTTTTAAACTACATCACAAGTAAATTACAATCTAAAAATAAAACATGCAAAAATTTACATTATTTCAAGGTGAAGTCGATAAACTGATTGCAACTTTTTGCAACTATACAAAGATATAATACCAAACCAACTCCGTATGATTAAAATTCAATGCAATTTAAATATTCATAATAAACACTTAACGATTATTTTTAAAGAAAATTTCAACAAAGGTTACAAATATGTAGTATAATTGAAGTACGTATATACCAAAAATTCAATTTTGTAATATATTTGAATAAAGTCCTAATATTACAAAAGGTCAAACTAACATCATTTAATGTCGATTTATAAAAACGGAATTGAAATTTACTTTTTATCAATTAGCACAGAAATCTTTAGCATATTGAAATTTAAATTCTTAATGAACAAAACACCCAAAAAATGTTATATTGTACGATAATACTGTTGACAACTTACATACAAAAAATTTAAAGCAAACATCATCAAACCGTCCCATCTCAAAAAAGTATATGTCCAAGAGTGAAAAAGGAAAGTTATCTAACATACCTGATCTTATACTTATTTTATCACTACGGATACACAGATTTCAATTCGAATGCATGTGTGCATAAAAATAAACATGAATTTTTGATTATAAACTTTTACAGATTCAAATCTTTTTTCGTATCGTTTTCACTTTTTCCTATAAACTTTACGTAAAATTCTTCAGGTCGCTCGTTTTTTATTAACATAAGGTCAATCGGGAACCCAACCGAAAAATTGTATTTTAAGGCTTATAACATCACAGCAATGATTAATCGACATCTACAAGAAAAATTGTTAATAGGTAATTGAAGTTTAATTATCAACAAAAAGGCCGGTTATGGTTGAATAATTACGCAGGTTAATAATACATCAGTTAATAATATAGAAACATAATGTCGGTTTTATGTGAATGTGAAATGTGAAAGATATATGCATGTAAAAGGGCTTTCAAAGCTTTTATTGAAAGCTGCGTTAGAATAAACTTCAGCTCTTAGTACGTCAGTGAAAGATTATAGTATCACGCTAGCAAAAGATAACGTGGGTTACAGTGCCTTCGGCATATGTCATTTCTTTTGTGTAGTGAACAATATAAGTAACATTACGAGGTAGCTACAAAAAAAAACTGTTACTCATTAATGTATGCCATAATGGAATTCTCAACTTTTTATTCTTACAGTTTTTAAAAGCTTTAGATAATAAACTGACGGTTGAAAGATTTTATACTTTATTCGATTAATTAAAACACATTACGAGGTTTAATTAATTATTTATTCAAGTCTTCGTTGTTGCAAAGGATTAAGCGGTTGGTTTGAAAATCGACGGTACTCACGTCTAGAAGTTCGAATCTGGTAAGAGGCGAAAAAATAATAATGCTTTGTGTATTCTTCATTCGAGCGATAAAGCAAAGTAACAGAATTAAACTTAACATTAGTTAAGTTAAACAATTATTTTTATCGATAACTTTAAGTTTTATTAAAAAGGAACTTTTTATTTTATTTACGAAAGTTTTGTTGTTTATTTTTGCATTAAAACTTCCAATCCATGTTGCAAATTTGTTACATATATCTGATCTAACCATGTTTTCAGTATATCGCAACTTCAAATATCAACGGAAACATAACAAACGTCTGCATTACATCATGGCTATACAACCGTGTTTGCTGAATTTTAAACACAATTCAGTCGTTACTCTCAAAAAAAAACCTAATAAGTAATATTTTTTTTTGCAAAAATCAGTATACTTACAACAGTATACTTCAAATGTAATCTAACATTGAAACAAGAATATTGAAAATACAAAAGCTCACTATTACGTTGTGCAAACATGAAATACTTTGTAGTTAATTAGTAAAGTTTCTAGTCTCTCTATACGTAACGTTTTACGTAAAGGTTGGTAACTTCAGAATTGAACAAAACGTGAGATAAAAATTATTTTTATCTACTATACAATTAATTTGAATAAAATAAATTAAAGGCAATTAAATAAAGTACATTATAAGTTACCTATCTGACGTCAAAAGAACCTTATTAATTTATATTTTTAAATTATTAGCATTTCTCTTAAAATCAACTATAAATAGAACATTCTGTATATTAAAAACTAAAAAAAAAAAAATAAAAATCTTGCCCTTCATTTTTATAAATAAAAACTTACTAAGAGATATGAAACAATTGTAAAGAACAAGTGTTAAAAAGATATTAATCATATTAAAATAAACAAGCGTTTACCGTAGAACTCCACATCATCC